>JAIEZT010000748.1:0-33055 GCA_019594935.1 Periophthalmus modestus | reverse complement strand
TGAATCAGCGAGCGAAGCACTAACTCTGTTAATTGAGTGAGATAAATTAGATTTTGTTTTGAAAACGATCGTTAACCAGCAGTGAGCTCCTTGTTTCCAATGGATTACTGAAAAAAAGACCAAATCTGATGGCACACCGTGTTGGTTTCTGGCTGAGACGCGACATGAGGCTCGGAACGAAACGATATCCCGCTGGGTATAAAAATAAGAGAGATAAAAATACAGAGATGCATTCTAGATTTGTCAGCCAATCCATTCTGACAGTGTTTAAATCACTGGAATGTTGGTTGATGAGTTTGCCATGGTAACAAAATGAAGGAAGTCAGCATGAGGTAATGGACAGTCTCTACTCCATTATTCAAAACTGTTCCCATCCCAGGCCTATAAAATGTGAACGTATTGCTGCGCCCCAAGGTGTTTGTGGCACGGAAGGCAGCCTTTGCTACTAGCATTTATATGTTAGAAGATTGGCAACAGTGTTCGTCCACATTTGGCTGTCATGTCCTGTGAGTTACCTCATATTAACCGCTGTACATTATGTCTTTTGGCCGAATGTCAAATATTACGCCCGCCGCTCACCTTATGATCTGACACCGCAGTCATTCTTTTTTTAAGCCAGGAAACTTCTATTTTGGAAATATTTCTTCAAATTACTCCTTTGAAGCAGAGTGTGTCAAATAACCTACATTTCCCTATTTTCTTGCATTTTTTTAAGAAAATGACTCACTTTCAGTTTCAAAACAATACATTTGTTTATAATGCAGGGTCACACGAGCACAGGGCTTCACTAAAACTGTTGCAACTGACCAACAGAAAGTAGATTTTAAAAATGATTTATTTAGAGGTTTTTGTTTTGTGGGACATGTGATAGCAGCAGTAGTAGTGTGTCACAGCATTGATGCTCTGTATAGTTGTCATATTGTTTACAACACATAAAATGAGTCATGAATTTACCTCCAAACCTCAGAACTGTGCAGACTAAATTATATTGGATTTTGAGTTGCATAGTGACTTTAGTTCTTAGCTCCACAGAAAACACGCCCAGCATCCCAAAGCCGAACAACCAGGCCGAGTCTGATCTGTTGAGAACTTACTAATTCTCGCTTGTCCCACCATCTTCATCTCTGTAAGTCTTCTTCACTTCAGAGATTTTCTCCCTCTCTCATATCCTAGTATTACTTATTTAAAAGCTGGATGTAAGCCCTCATTTTCATTTAGGGTGGGGACTGACATACGGAGTATGTTGGCCAAGTCCAAGTCAGTTTTGTCAAGTAACAAAATTGTAAGTAAAAAAAAAAAAAAAATATATATATTATATAAATATATATAAACATTATTATATATATATATATATATATATATACGTTATAGATATAGATATATAATATAATAAGATATATCTCATTATATATATAAACCGTTCTTTTCGCGCTAGACACTCAAAGCCACTTTTATGTAAGGCATTATTCAGTCCGGCCACTTGAGAGCCTCCGTCAAGCGCTGCGGTAAGTGTGATATCCAGAAATATAACAAACCACTGTGAGCCATTTGTTCACTAAGAAGAGGTCACTGCCCCTAGCCTTTAACCCGGATAACTCAAAACTGCCACCATGTTTACTATATACAGGTCTGTTGCCTGTTCCTATGGAGATGCTATTGCTTTACTTAGAATATTCCACAGTATGGCATCTTGCAGTTGTTGATTATATATACACTGCCTGGCCATAAAACAAAAAAAGTCCGGCTAACCTGGATTTAACTAAGCGAATAGATTGGGGGTGCTGCCGTGGTCAGGTCTAGGTTCAGTACAGTCTGTGCTCAAAGAATGAGGTCAGCTGACACCTGAATATACTGAAAGACCAGGTTATTCCATCAGTGGATTTTTTCTTCCCTGATGCACGGGCATATTCCAGGATGACAATGCCAGGATTCATCGGGCTCAAATTGTGAAAGAGTGGTTCAGGAGCATGAGACGTCATTTTCACACATGGGTTGGCCACCACAGAGTCCAGACCTTATCCCCATTGAGAATCTTGGGGACGTGCTGGAGAAGCTTTGTGCAGCTTCAGACTTGACCATCATCAATGCAAGATCTTGGTGAAAAATTAATGCAACAATGGATGGAAATAAATCTTGTGCCACAGCGAATGTGCTGTAATCAAAGCTAAAGATGGAACAACCAAATTTTCAAGTGTGTGACTTTTTTTTTTGGTAGCAGCTTTTTTTTTTTGCCAGGTAGTGTATGTTTTATTGCCAAAACGTACCTTGAAAAACTTGCATTCATACATATCCTGCTGCCATCACCTGCTTGTTTCCATGGAGACAGATACATTTCATGCTGTGGGACATTGTAAACCGAAGCAGTAATATCTCCATCTAGACCAAAAATAGTGGCGGAGCTCCTTCAGAAAAGTTACATATTGCACAGAGATATGTGTAAGAAGTGCATTTAGCATCCATCCATCCATTTTCTTCTGCTTATCCAGGGTCGAGTGACGGGGGCAGCAGTCTAAGCAAGGACTTCCAGACTTTCCTCACCCCAGACAAGTCCTCCAGCTCTTCCGGTGAGACCCCAAGGTGTTTCCAGGCTAGCTGAGAGACATAGTCCCTCCCGCGTGTCCTCCTCCCTCCTTACATTTAGCAATTTATGATTTCAATATCTAAACCATAAGAGGGAAAAATCGTGATCTAAAATAGTTTCATATCATTTTCAGTATTGTTTTCTCAAAGTTGCGTATGTGACATTGTGGCTTGCCTCCCAACCGTGACCATTTGCCGAATGTCTCTACTCTCTGCCCCCATTTCACGCTACAACTGTCCTATCCAATAAAGCATTCGGGACAGACAAAAAAGTGATTTCGCTCAGCCATCCCCAAAAGAAATATTTTGTTGCAGAAAGTCTCACTCCTCCCCTCCGTATGTGCAGTGGAGTCATTGAGCTGACTCAGTGACCATGGATCCACCTGCAGAGAGGGAGAGATTCTGCTCTCTCAAAAACACATACAGAGCGTTATAGCGCGAGGAACATACGGCCGTGTCTCAAATCGCCCCCTCAGAACCCATCAGGGGCAGAGAATGAGGCTCACTGATGAAATAACACACTCGGTTTCCATTCGGCTGTGATTGGAAATAACAGTTATAATTACCACAGAGTAATCACGTCCCCGAGCTCTGAGTGTCAGCATCACTCCTACTGTCATAACAGATCAGCCAAAGCACCAAACAGGTCGCACGCTAAAATTAGACCAGGGTGATAACTAGTTTGTGTCATTTCAGGAATTATTAAGATAAGATAAGATATTTTTTGACACTTTTTTATATGGAGGCAACATTTTTTTTTCCTTTGGATATATAAGTTTATGTAAGTTTTTTGTCCCCATGAATATGTTCAATATGTTTTTGCTTTGTCTGAAATGTTTCACACTAAAGTTTTCGATGTCCATGGAGACCATGTCCATGGAGATATATATATATATATATATATATACACATATATATGTTGCCAGCGTCCTTATTAAACACAGATTTGAATATTTCATGTTACTCAGTGTGATTACATTGTTGTATCTCATGTGTCTATGTAAAAGTTCTCCCATTTCACTAAATCTCCTCAGCTCTTTATTCACTTCTTCCACCTCTATTCAATAAAATTACAGGTGGGAATGAGGTGTGTAAAATGCGACTGTGTATTCTGTCGTTCCCTCTCTCTATCTCCTCTCTTTTAGACACTTTGGCCGTGCCCCATGTGGCGGCCCATTTGTCCTGCAGTAATTCATTACCTGTTCACTCAGTGGTGACAACACCTCACTTCCATCTGGCTCCGGGCTCTCCTGGGGGCCCTGCAACTCCAGCTATAATAAGGACCACCACCAGGAAATACATTTGCTCACCTATTACCTCAATAAGTACGCCATGATTGATTTCTTGTTGGATTATCATGTGTCACCGCACCACCAAGAGCCCTTTTAATGAGCAGAGCCACATCCTCCACCTGTGACTCTATTCAAAATCACAGGAGACAGAAGCAGCCAGAAAAAGTGACAGCCATTGTCAAACATGTGAGATAGGAGGGGCTTTCCTGCTCAGCGTGCACTGCCAGAAAAGATTGTCTGCAACGTTTTTCACCCCAGAAGACAGAGAAGTCGTCCTCGCATGTAATTATGGACATATTTCACCACATTAAACTGTGAATTTTGAATCATTTGTCTGTATTAATATACATAACTGTGCATGCTTTTGAATAATGCTGTTGACAGTGTTAATGACTGTATTTGTCTAAATAATAGACCAACAGATGCACCAAAAATCTAAACACAATTTTATTATAACTTAACGTAAGTGATCATTTGAACTGTCTTTACTTCACTGAGTTGGCGTCATTAGGTTTACATGCATCTGTCAGTGTCATTAGGATGAATCATGATGTTTTTTAAGATCAATAAAATGATATTTGATATGAAATGAATGATATATTGATGAATTAGTATTTTTATAGGTGTACTGTCTGGACTCCATCGACTGGGCTCCCTCAGGAGTCAAACAAGAACACCCTACTGCAGAGAGCACCCGCTCAGGGGCGCTTCAGAGGACGGAGGCTGTGTGTGATGTTAGCAGTTCTGTTTGTACAATCACTTATCCTATAAGCGATCATATGTACTCTGGCTCAACATGATCCATGTAATTTCATCTTGCTAAGGAACAAATCAAATATTATTTACATCATTTTATTCCTATTAATATTTGCCTAGCAAATCCAGAATGATATCTCTCTGTATTTTTTTGTAAATCAGTCTCATCCCATGTGAAACTGAGGAGCTCATTGGTCACCTATGATTTACAAACAAAATTAGACCTCAAATTAACAGAGTTTAGTGCTTTGCTCATTGATTTTGCAGAAATCCGCAATGTTTTTCAGTCCCCTGTCATTTTTTTTCCCCTTTATTTTTTGATGATTGGCTAATCCACCTGTCAATCACACTCATCTGAAAACGGGGAGATTCACCAATGACCAGACTCACATCTTCATAAAGTACTGAAGTGTGCGTTCTGGATCAATATTAATGCTGCTCAATTAAATACATAGCAGTTTCTCCCAAGGAAAATATTTTACATTTAACACCATCACGGGCATCACTCTGAGCCCAGATAGAAACATCCATGACATTGTTCAGCAAGTATAGATGTGTATAGAAGAGCTAATCTTAACTCACTATAATCCTCCACAGTGTAAGATGAATGAATGGAACATTTTGATTGTAGCTATTGTACCCTCATTAATGCACGCATCAAACAAATTACAGGACTTATAACTGGGATGAACTGAGGTGAGATTTGCCAAATAAATCTACATTCAGCTCTCCACAGGACAACACAGAGAAAGCAGCTGCTGCATACATAATGTGATTAATCTGTATCATTCTCTTCCCCAGAGTTGCATAATACATGTTGCATTCCTTTAACCCCCTGTATTTTATCTTGCTATCACCCACATAGCCTCATACACATGCAGCCAGTACACTTCCCATTGTTTAGCTCTAAGATTACGTGTCTGGGATCCGTTCCAGCACTTTCAATTGATTAATAGTGGCTTTAATTCCACAGAATGCTGACTGCGGGCTGCACCACTGTGTGTCTTGAAAACATGCTTCTTCGAGCCTCATCATTGGTGCGTGTGTTTTGGAGGAGTTAATGAATAAGTCATTAGGAGACGACTGTGATTGATGTGCTAGATACAAATAAGTTGGGAGAGAGAAAGAAGCCAGACTAACGGCAGGTGAGCCGCTGTTGGATCCTGTGTGTCACTCCCACCATATGTGCGTTCATTGTCTCGGTGTTGACAGAATATTCAAATGCATCGCTTTTTAAATACACCTCCAGGAATTCTTTGTAGTGACTTACTTTGAATTAAAGAAATGCATCCAAATATTACCAGGTGGGTTGAAATGGTTTTGAGGAAACTGTAGGATTGTAGGTAGTTGCACGAAAATGTTCTGAAAAGTTTAAGTTTAAGCATATACTGTCAGCAGGAGTCATACGTCTTACATTAGCTCTCAAGCAGTAATATTTGGTTCCCTTTAGTAATCAGCTTAACCTCCTAAGACCCGAGCGCTTGTGTGGCAGGCTTCATTCATTTCTCTTTGTTATTAGGGATGATTGGGAGTAATTTCTGAGAAAAGTGAGGACCACATATGAGGATATTCGTTCTACGTTTTAATCATTTTTATAGAACATTTGAATAATGATTTGCTAAAACTATTTATTGAATGCCAGCAACATTTGTCCTGAGTGTAAAAACAAAATGAGAAACAATAATTGTGCCTCTTGGAACAATATGTATCAATATATCTCAAGTGAAGTGGTGCCAACAGGTGCAGAAAGACATGTGCCTTTACAATCAATCAAGAAATAAATAAATAAACTACCACTCTTCTGCATTCCTTGATAATTATATTGCTTTGCTTAGGATGTTCCAGAGTAAGGCATTAAACATGTCCATCTTGCAGTTATTTGATCATAGGTGTTTGTAAGGGTCAAAAACACCTTGAAAAACCTGCATTCTGTGAGCGGAGTGTGCCTCTCTACTGATCTAAACTTTAACTAGGCCTGGTTGTCTTCCAGGAGATGGATATGTTAAATGTCGTACTGTGAAAGATTCCAGGCAAAGCAGTAACATCTCCATGGAGACAGCAGGTAGTGGGACTTCCATTCACTGTGCGCACTGCCATTGTCATTGGGGTTTTACTCCTTTGCATGGGGCTGCCGATCTTGACAGCAAAGAAGTTGTTTACAGACCACAGAGCTGCTTTAAAGCCACTCAGAGAATGGGTGCGGTGCTGAATTGTTGGTGCACATGAGCATATTACATCATATTTTAGAGGCAAAACCTGTCCCAAATTCTCGATGATGTCATGTCCGGGTCGAAACCAAAAACTTGACAGCTGAATTCTAAGTTTGTTTTTGTTCCTTATTCATCAAACACAAGACCTTTTAAAAGTGCATGTTCAGCCACAAATTGTATGAAATATGTGAATAATGTAGTAAAACATGTTCATTGCTACATATTCACATCCTTTGGTCCACTTCTACTTCTTCTACTACTTCTTGGATGCTAGTTTCTTCTCTCTATAAAGCAGAAAAAAGTCTTTATATAATACATAAACAATGCCATATACAGCCGAACATATGAGAACTCACCATTTCCATTTATTTGTGGTTATGTTTATGGTTGTGCTGCAAAGACATTTAAATAATCTCAAATGCCCAACAGGCTGGAAACCTTCAAAACTGCATCGTAAAGCAATGTAAACCCGATCACATGACCCCTCCCGGGCTACAACAGAATAGCAGACGGTAATAAGCCGATATAAAGACACAAATCTATGCGGAGACAAGCTGCTGAAGTTACATTATTGGTTCAGGCCCATTGGCAAAACAATATCAAATGAGTAACTGCTTTGTCAGAAATAAATAAAATAAACTCAAATTCTGACAAGGCATTTTAAAACAACACGAAGAGGGGGTAAGGTAAAGCTGAAGTCTCTACTCTTCTCTCGTTTAAACAAAAATGCACTGAGGAAAAGCATAGTTATGTAACGCGTGAGGATGCATTGGCTTATATAGCAAATACAAGGCAGATATTGAACAAAAAGACTGAATAAAGAGGTCATGAGGTCAGAAAAAAAAAGTTTCATTCAAAAATGTAAATGGTTAGCAGAATATATTGCTTGCAAATTATTACTTTCTGGTATTAGAGCTGAAATCGAATGTCGAGCAGTTAAATGGACCAGGTTTACATGCACGCAGCAGTGATAATATAAGGAATATAAGAAAACCAATAGTCACATATATTTTTGACATCTAAAAGCATGTTACTGATTCAAGTTTGAGCAGATGCAAGTTCCCATTCAAAAACTATAAACATATACAATAGAATAGGTGAAAATGAATGACTGACCTCACCTTACCAACAAAAATATCCTCAGCTGCAAACTCTTAGAGGTGTTAATGGTTTAGCACTACAGCCACGAAACAAAAGGAGGACTAATCTAAGTATATTTAGATCATTATACAGTCAGAGGGAGAGGGGTGATTAGTGACAGCCTGGTGACTTGTAGATGGAGCTCCACTTTACAGGAGCTTTTAATTGGTGTAAGAAAGTCAACAGGAGCAGATGGGAGCAGATGGGAGCAGAGGAGATCATTCCTTGGAGATTGGACAAAGGCTTGAAAAATAAGTATTATAAAGTGAAAAAAACAAAACAATAAATGTAACATTCAAAAACAATGAGAAATTAATAATTAACGGAAATACTGAAAAGAGGAGGTGTACTTTGGCAGTTTGGTTTAAAATAGTGTAAAGAGGAGCTGTTCTTTGGTTTAAAACAGTGAAAAGAGGAGGTGCACTTTGGTTTAAAATTGTGAAAATAGGAGGTGTACTTTGGTTTAAAACAGTGAAAAGAGGAGGTGTACTTTGGTTTAAAACAGTGAAAAGAGGAGGTGTACTTTGACTTAAAGTGCTTAGGACTTTTATCTGTTTCCTGCACCTTTGACTTGTTCCTAGCTCTAACAAAGCCTTTAGCACATCTCTTATATTCACTTAGCCTCACATGCTGTGTGTGCAACTTTACACCGTTTTTTCAGACAGTAAAGCACTGTGGACTGAGAGCGGTTCTGTCTTTCTGGTTTTAGGTTCTTTTAATTTAAAATAAGTTGTAGATTCAGCAAATAACCTTTAAGCATTTTTGCCATGATGATAAATCATGATATTCTAAAAGTAATGGTATATACACAACTATCAATAATGCAGTGATGTGCTGCCTGGGATCCAGAACACACACTTTTTTAATACTGCATGAAGATGTATGGTCACCGGTGAATCTCCCTGTTTTCAGATGGGTGTGATGGACAGGTGGATTAGCCAATCAGGGACATGCATAGCTCATAAGTATTTGAAAAAAAAATAAAGGAAACAGTAAAGTCTGTTAATCTGAGGTGAGATAGATCTGATTGTATTTGTAAATGGCAGGTGACCAGTGAGCTCCTTTGTTTCACATGTATCACTGAAAAAAAAGACAAATCTGATTACACAATCGCGTTTGACCGGGCTGGAGACTCAACAGAGGGCATGGTCTCCACACTGTCATCAATCTATATAAAACATACAGAGATATCGAAGCATTTTTCACAGGTAGCCCCCCATCACGCCTATCATAGCTCAGAGCAGCATGCAGCTTTTGATCGTGGCTGGCTACATTTATGTCGCCCTGATCTTACACCTGTACACCTCCCCATTGTGTGGTGCTTTTCTTCGAGCTCCATCTTCCCCTTTCACCAGAGAAAGCTTCTTTACCAGGCTCAAAGGGAATTATTCACATTCTCCTCAGAGCTCAGACAAGGTTACAGGCAGCGTCTCTCCCTCTCTCTGCTGCCTCCTGTTCTGAACCATAATTGATTAGGTTAAGCAGCGAGAGAGGGGAAGGTCGTGCCTGCAGAAGCCCACCATCTCAACAGCACACGTGGACAAAGACACATGCTTTCCATCATCTGCAGACAGTAGCACCCAGACCACCAGCTGCAGCGGCCAGAGAGACCTAAACACTATCAGAGCCATTAGGGAGGTCTGGCTTGAACTGAGAGATCATTTATCATAAATAAAAGATCTGGGATTGGCTGCTGTTAAGACCCATATTAGGTGTTTGAAAACAGATTAGCAGGGAGCAAAGACTGTTAAATGTATTACAAAGCACACGGCACTTACCTCTTCTAATGTTTACTCTGGCACTGCAAATAAGCTGCTTCCAGTTAGCCTTACTTTCTGTGTATCCCTCTCTCACACCAATATGCGTTGGTCCTCCTAAAGGTTGTATTTAAAGCATTAATTTTCAGGCTTGTTGGACACTTTATAGCCTTGATCTTTAATAAAGTTTAACTTAAAGAAGACCTATTGTGCTTGTGTGTGCTTTATAGCTATAATCTACGATACCCTTGGATCATTATGCTATAATTTGCACATTTTGAATTGCAATATTCATCTAAAACCACTTATTAAAAGAAAATAGTCTACTGACTTCCACCTTAGAAAACTGCGGTGCCCAGTGGGAGCTGAGGTTGCTGTAAACATCATCGTAACAAAGGGTCGGCACCTCCGATAGATACTTGCAGATCAACCCAGCTGCAGATCACGCTTTTTCTTCTACACGCATCGCCGATTAGGAAGATAAAATTGGAGAATGAATTAAGCACAGAACAGTCGGCATTTGCCTGTGGTGGTGAAAGCAGGGATTGATTGGCAATATGGCGTCTTGGAAAACAAGCGATTAAAGATTGCTCAAACATGCATGAATCACTCCAAATGCAACTTTGTGTGTGTAAATGGTGAGGGGGAAACAACTATCGTGGTTAAAAGCTCTAAAAAGTCGATTTTGCAGAGTAGGTCAGCTTTAAAATAACGGTTTGTATGAAAATAAATAGAGTCATACTGTAGAAAAATACAAAAACGTCCAGGTCAACAGAGAGTACACCTTATCCAACAGCCGGGCTCCACAATCTTTCCTACTTTCTGTTGGACTGCAGGACGATCTGAAACCAGACCGCAGTAGACAAGCACTTCAGTATTGGGAAGATAAAAAAATGCTGTCTCTGTGTATTTGACTTAACTTGTATCTCTCTGATACTTTTATTTCTGATCCAAACTGCCCTTTAAACTCCGTAAGAGGCCTTTCAGGAGAGAGTACTTCTGCCATATGAACAGTGTATACTCACAACAGTGTATACCAAAGGTGCATGGTTACAATTCCGTATGCAGTCAGTGTAAATTGGCGAAGTTACCATCATGTACCTTTGCCTTACCACCACTTTTGTAACAGTAAGTACATTTGTTTAAGAGTTTTCTACTATTGAAAACATTTCAAATACGTGTACATATATAAAATGATTGGAGCTCTAAGCCGCAGAAGCAGAAACAGACATAATGCTCACAGTATGAAATCCACATGGGAAGCAAATAAAACCATTTTATCTACAAATTTAAAGTCAACTCTTTTGCTCAGAAAATGTTGTGCGGCACGCCTGTTTCGATTTTATCATGTTTGTGGTGATATTTCCGAAACAGTGGGACTCCCTTTTAAAACACATTTCGTTCTAACGGTAGGGGTTGAACCTTGGAGAAAATTGCTTTCCTTTTCAATTTACACGTTGTTATGTTGTGCTAAATAAACATGGTAAAACCAGGTCTGAGCCCCTTCACACGACATCCCACTTTTCCTGCTCTGCGTAATCAAACGATGCTGTATTTTCTGAATTTTACTGTGGATATGGTTTTCAATCATAACCATCCAAACATTTTACATATTGATATGAGAGTAACTCTCCCGTGGGAAAAAAGCAGCAGAGACTGTGTGCTCTGTGCCACTGCTGACCACTCGAATGGGGAGTAACCATCAGTCCTAAAGCACAATGGAACTTAACCCAACTGAAGAGGAGCACATGCCACTGATGGGGATATAGTGAGTGCACAGTCCCAGGTTTGACAGCTGGAAATCCACTTTACGCAGCTCACTTCCTGGAGTTTGGGCTGACAAGGTGTAGGATGGGCTGTGTCGTCCTTGGGAGAGTGCCAACTATACAATCAGATTAATAGTTAGAGAACGCATGCTTGGAGTCGCGAAGTTCAATGGGTTGCGAGATTGAAGCGGTGCCGAACTCGCAATCAGACGGCGGCACTAAAAGGAGCAATGATGTAGGAATTTGGATATTTTCATGAATGAGAATTAGAACTTTACCTGGCATGGAGGACAGAGCTGCCTACACAGGCACCTGGAAATGCATGTGGGCAAAGGAAAAGAGAAAGAGAGCCCTTATAAAGTCCACCAGCCTGTGCCACGGGGCAGGTCAGTGCACCTACGGCACAGGCCGCAGCAGCTGTCTTACCACATATGCAAATTCATTTAGGAAATTTTATCTTCACTCTCTTTGGCTGTGTTGCCAAAAATTTGCAAACCCTTGGATGGATTAGACTATAATTAAATATCTATGAAACAACTCTTACCATTATTCATTATTCATCATCTAAACAAAGAACCTTGAAACATAGATGCTGTAAAGCAGTTAGTTTTTATACTCATAGTCCTGTGGAACAATGTGAAAAATGTTGGTTGCCAGTTAGTGTATATCTCTAGTGTTTCGAGCGAGAGGAGAGTGGCAATTATCATGAAATATCTGACAAGTTGCAATCAAGACCAGTAACTGCACAGTCTGAGGCAGGTGTGACACTGGAGCTACTGTGGACAAGAAAAGCTTAGTTTAAAGGACTGTAAAACATTAAAAACTTTACAAACTTTATTATGGTCAGACAGGGATGGTTTGTGCTTAAAGTGACGAGTGTCACCACTAGACTAGAAAGGCCATTGAGATGTGAAAACATGCACCAAAATCTTTGAAGAGAGACCTGTGCCACACCTGGGACATGATCATAGAGAGGGTATCAGACAAAGGGCCTAAACCTCTCCTGCAAACAAGAAACAAACAAACAAGAAAAAAGCAGCTTAAAAGACCACTAATGACCTGGCATATTGAACACTCTTTTTCACTTAAAATTGAGATACTTACTAGTCTAATCATATAAACCCTGGAGCATTAGTGGGCCTTGAGGTTTTGCCTTGAGGGGTGCATTGCATTTGCGTTTGCGTTAATGGATTTTACACATTTTGAAGGTTCTCAAGCAAACTTCAAAATCCAAATTGAAGCAAAAACGATCATCATTACCAAATTTAATAACTGAACACAGTGGTACGGGTGGCACGCTTCATTATATAACTTTTTTTTTTGTGCTGTGGTAATATTTTAGTAATTAGTGTCCTGCAGAATATTTTCAACCACAAAAATGTGCAGTGATTAGTAGAAAAACACTGACATGCATATTTCTCTATTAAAGTGCAACCATTGATCTATTGAATTATTAACGGCCCATTGTTCTGAATGCAGCTGGTGTTTTTTCATAGTTACTGTTACTGCGGCTGGTCAGAGCCCGACCTGAGCGAGTCTATGAAAATATGGAATACAGTGGGAACAGTTGCATGTGAATGAGTAAAGGCTCGGCTATATCCCTATGCAGAGTGTGGCATGGAGAAAGGCAGGCCAGAGCCATGATGATGAGTCCACCCTCTGTGAATAAATTGAGGTTGACTTTGCGAGAGCCTTGAAGGAAGCGGAATGGGATTGAATGTGAATGTGCTGTTGCCATGCCACTGGATAATATTCACGGGAAAGATGAGAGGCAATTGTAACGTTAGGTGAAGGAAGAGGTAAGCTTCAGAAAAACCTTTGTGGGGTGAAGGGCAGATGACCCGGGTGACTGGCGCATCCGTGAAATAGAAGAAAAATCCCATTGTATTGGGTCGCATCAGAAGTAAGACAACAGGCTCGGTTTCCACTGGCAACTCGAGCCAAACACAATAATAACCGCTAGACCTAAGGACGATCGTGTCAGATTTTCAAACATGCAAAACAAAAGGGGCAAAAGGTCTTTGTAAAAATAGTGTGTAGTCCAGTGTCACGCGGTTCTTGGAGAAAAAAATCCTAAATATTTTCCAATGGCAGATCACCAAAACAAATCTTTTATTCCTACGAAAGGGCAAAACAAGATTTGAATATTCATAACAGCATAGCAGAGAGTCAAACACATGATTTAGTCTCTGAAATTGGCCTGAATGCAACCATCAGCACCACTATAGCAAAAAAAAAAGGGAAAAAAAAAATCAGTGTTAAATTATTCAGACCTCCCACAGCGAGAAATGGAGCTAATTAGCATGAGGCTACTTGAGCCTGATGAGCAGAGCCAGGATCACACAGGTACAAGTGTCAGTCTGTTTGTTTAATAATGAATCAGCTTGTCTCTTGATTCCAGTGTCTAAGCCGATATGTTTGCAGAAGCCAGAGGAGTGATAATGAAAAGTTACTATTACTATTTTGACATTTGGGGAATTCATATCAGTAATAGCATTTTATTTAGAACCAGATTTGCAAATACGAGTACTGGTTTCTATTGCTTTGATTACAGAAACCACGAAGCTCTTCAGAAAAATACCTGAAGTAGTGTTTTATTATTAGTCTGTCTACATCTCCAAAGCTTAAAATGCTCTGGTCCACCTTGTGATGTCATAAAATGGTAGTTTTCAAGTTAACAGCTCCTTTTACCTTTAGTTCAGTAGAGACAGACAATTCTTGGGCTGAAATTATCCAAATGATTCTAGATATGTGAAGTTTAAAAATACAGAGGAGCACTTCCTGTGTACTACATGACATGTGTTTTCAGTTTGAGACCCAAATGTGCAGGGTTTGTGTGTTAAACATGTGTGAACGAGACAAAACGTGACTCCATGTAGAATTATAAAATAGATCAGAACATAGAATAATATGGGCCCTTTAAGTACATTTTTAAATAAAAGTATTTCCAGATTCATAGAAATGAGTCATAAGCTTGATTTAAGGCAGGGTTGTACAATTGCAGAGACAAATATTTATAGGAGTACTAGTAACTGTATCATATATTCAATGTAATTATGATTTTAAAAAGTGAAATGGTAGTGACAATTTCCTTTTTGCTGTAATATAACAAAATAAATGCTAACTTTGGTATTTAGTACAGAGATCATGATTTTACATTTTGTTGACTGTAAACTTCTTTATAATGTTTTTTTCAATAATCACAAGTACAAAAAAGTAGGTATGGAGAGGGGGTGGGTCGCATGCAGGACATTACAGGATAAAACAAACATGAATGAGAAAAGTGACATACAACTTTAACTCTGCGCATGATGAGGGAACGCCATAAAAAAAAAAAAAGAAAAGCCCCCTTTGAATCGAACTATTGCCAGAAGAACTCCACATATTGTTGATGCATGTTCTGCTGCTCTGTGTTATTGTAACAAATAGAGGTTTAGGGTAAGGCTTGTGCTGACAGAAATCACTGCACATAATAACAGGCTGATTCAAGCACCAGAGCAGCGCCCTTTCTATGCTACAGTTCATTCCTCTTAAAGTGGCTTGGAGCAATGGGAATGAAAGCTAGACTTCAGAAACAAAAATGTGTTGTGTCAGTGGAAGAGTGTCCATATAAGTGCAAATTCAGAGATTAAGTTTAGTCTATGAAATAATTGAGAAATACAGTTTTTTACATCTTTATATCACCAAGCCCCAAGGACGATTTGACTAAATGTGCCTTTGTTGTATTTGTAGTTGTATTCAAGCTGATTTTGCAAACATTTCTTTTTTTCTTTTTGTTTTTACAAGAACCTGATGAAATGAGTTTTGTGGATCTTTGCTAAATTAGCAGTCAAAGTCCGTCTGTTAGCTGACAGAGCGCATCCATCATCACATATCAGAGCGTAGCGTCGGCCAACTCTGTTTGGAATAAATATTTGTGTGGTAGTTGTGATGGTGGCAGACGGTAAAATGGAAAAGCAGCAGTAGTTTGCATGCGTTTGTGGGGGGGTCTGAAATGGGACCAGAGGAAGATGAGTGTCCAGCCGCAGACGCAGAAGCAGAGGGGCTCCCTGCGGTGTCCCTCTGCTGTGCACTCTGGGATACCATGATGAACGAGCAGGAGAGCTGCAGCAACCCGTAAATCAATACATCTTTGGCTCCTCTCTTTTTAAGGTGGATCCTCTGCTACACGTCTTGTCTCATTTTAAAGATGATGGACGGGCTTTCTGAACAAACATAGTGATAGTCAATGAAGTGGGCCCTAACCTCTGGGCAGCTGTTAGCCCTTCAACTCATTAGAGCGCTGTTTGTGTGCAATATCCCAGCGTTTTCAGACAAAGCAGACGAAACAAATGAAGTAAGCCCCCGGGGGATCGTACAGGAGTGAGTGCTCTACCGCTAAATGCATTGGGCGGACGCAATGAATCATTTATCAAATGCTTTGTAGCTCATTTTGGAGCTGTTGTGTCTTCCGCTCTTTAAAAGCTTTTTAATCCCTCCCTCTGAGTCGGCAACACTGTCAGTAAGATAACCCTGAAATTAAAAGCACCGAATGAAGGATTGAACACAGTCATTGAGTCAACCTATTCCACTTATTACAGTTGGAAGTTACTAATGACTGCAGAGGAACCCGGCATCTGAATTTATTTATTTAAAACTATTATTCACATTTTTATTCACCAGTCATATTTATTTATTTAATACAGACATAGAAAAGACATTGGATAAAAACAGGTGGATGGTTTAATGTGTAAAGCAGTGTTACTTTTCAACACGGTTACACATTATTCAGTCATTAAAACAAAACTCACTCCACTGTCCTGCCAGAGAACTAACTCTTTCATATGATATGGTGTACAGTGGTCCCTCGTTTATCGCAGGGGTTATGTTCTGAAAACAACCCGCAATAGGCGAAATCCGCAAAGTATCAGCTTTATTTTTTACAATTATTATATGTTTTGCAGCTGTAAAACCCCTCACCACACACTTTATACACTTTTCTCACACAGGCATTAACATTTTCTCACATTTTCTCTTGTTTCAATACTCTCAAAGTTCAAACCTTCGTAGGTGCCTTTGTCGGTGCAAAATGTTTCATCGACATTGTGGGTTTTGTCAGGGAGGAAACTTGCAAACATACAGCACTTCAGAGTCACACTACGGTCCAAAATTTATGTCAATTTGTCTGAACACATTCTGTACTGTACAGGAGACACGGCACAGAGGAGACTGTTGGACAATGGTCTACAGTCCATTAGCCAATCAGGACGCAGAACACAATGGTCTACAGTCCCTTAGCCAATCAGGACGCAGGTCTACACACCAATGGTCTACAGTCCCTTCTACAGTCCCAATCAGGACGCAGAACACAATGGTCTACAGTCCCTTAGCCAATCAGGATGCAGAACACTACAGTGTACAGTCCCTTAGCCAATCAGGATGCAGAACACAATGGTCTACAGTCCCCATGCAAAACTGCACTAACAAGGCGCAAAAGGTGAACCGCATTATATCGAGGGACAACTGTACTTTATTTGTTCTTTTCATTTGACCCATCCTTCCGTGAGTCTTGACAGGAGTTTGGATGCTTTATTATTGTCATGTTACCAAGAGAAAGAATGTGCTAAGCGCTAACAACATGTACCTTAACAATACTGGGTTTTGAACACGGAAAATACCTGAAAATGTTGCTGGATAGGGATCGGTTCCATAGTAATACTAGTTCAGCTGATATCCGATCTAATAATAAGACTGAGGATGGCACAGAACATCTCATAATGTTAGAACTTTTATTCATGCAAAGTTCTCTGATTATTTGAAGAATAAATAGCAGTTACAGCTGGATCTATTTTAAGTTCAAAAATACCATTATCAGTCCCTACACTGCTATCAGCGGATACTTCAATTCAAAGTATCAATTTTGGCAAAGTAACTGAAAACACAGGATTGGTGCATCCCTGCTAACAGCTCTGCCACGGAGTTATTCAGTGTCTCAAGTGGTAAATGGAAGAATTTTTGATTTTCCTTTTGGTTTATAGAGTGAAGATTATTTCGATTTCGGGTACTTCTAATCAGCATCTTGCCAGGCCGCTGTGTGTTTCTTGGGCTTGAAGCTGGTGGGGGCTGGCGCTGTTATTGACTGGTGTGTGTGAGGACTTCCCCTGAGTACGGAGCAAACACAGTGGTCTGCCTCTCATCATCTGCACGCTCTGCACTCGGCGTGACAGCATCAACGGGCAAATATTTGACTTGAGATAAGTTTCACATTACCGAGGAGATCTCAATTTGGGAGAGGAAATGGCACCGGTGCGTTCCGTGTTTTGAAGTTGGGAGTGAGTTAGAACATCCGAATAGTCCTGCCGTCAGTGATCTATCTGCGCTAATAAGAGACTTTACAACCGCTCAGCTCTGATAGTGGAGTTATAGTGTGATAAATGTGTCTTTGAGTCTTACAACACAACAACAACATAGCCTCTCCATTCTTTATATTTGCCTTGTGGAAGGGCTTCTGGGATTATACAGGTCATAATAATATCATCATTATATGGCGGTTGTAGATCAATGTTTAGCTTGCCACCTTTGATACTGGACATTTGGTAGATTGTTTACCTGTATTAATAGACAACACAGTCACTTTACTATCCTACAAAATCCCTGAACTCAAACCATTGCTCATCTTTGTGTTCCTTGACATGATACAAATTCTTGAAAACCTATAACAATATTTGAGTCTGTCATGATCCCAGTCTGTCCTGCCTTTTTGCACTATTTTCCCCCTCCCTTCTGTATCTAAGCCTGGAGCTGGGCGGAGATTTGGGCTCCTCCCATGCACACCTGCACCTATTCAGCTGCACCTGGGGAGGACAAAGGGAGCCAGGACCTGACACTCAGCGACAGATCGTCCGCGTATCTTTGTGGTACAGCTCTGCTTGGCTCAGTTTATGTTTTTGCACGTTTTGACGCTGAATTGGATGGGTTTTTTTTGCTCCTCACCAGACCCCGCTCCCCGCACCTGCTCAGCTCCTTTGTCTCCAGTACTGTTCACTTTGTCTCAGACTCTGCTGCTCACGCTCGACCCCTGGACCACGGCAAACACCCCGCTCTCAACCCACTGACCGATCTACTTTCATTTGCACATTTAAAACTGTCAGTAAACATTGTTAAACTTTTCCCCGAGTTCTGTCTCTTTGGTCTCTCCTGTCAGTCATTACGACAAAGTAAGTAGTATTTTATTCAGTCATTACATTATACAACTTGTATAAGGTTGTCCATAACATTTCTATCATGACCGAAAGGGTTTAGGCTGAAGTAAAAATGACTTAACTGTATTTAATAATAACGCATAAGAAATCCAAGAAAAACAGCATCAGTTCTACAACATATGACTCAATATGTACAAAAGAAAAACTACAAACCACGGCAGTTCACATGAATCATTCTTAAGTCCTGTAATTTTCAAGAAGTAATGTTTTATACCTCTTTTTAAATGCTTCTATTGTGTAAGAGCTTTTTAATTTATCATCAAGGTTGCTCCACACACTAACCCCTCAAACAGAAACACAATGATGTATTTTACTGGTTCTAGTCTTACTTTTTTTTAATACACCTGTTTGTCTAAGATGATATTGACTCTCTCTCCGTTTGAATATCATCTGTAAACAAGGGGGGAGCGCATGATTATAGATGCGCCTTATACATCCTTTAATTATAACCTCCTGCTTCGACTGAAAGTCCTGTTTAGAAAACTGTTTGAGCTTTAATATATAATCTTCCTCCATTTAAGGGCCAGACATGAAGAAAAAAGTCCATTGCTAAAGTTGACTTGCTAACTCTAAATTGTAGTTTGTGGCCCCTATTCTGCGGGAGTTACAAGAATCCCTGGGCTCATGAGCGCCCCCTAACATGAGGCAGGGCAACTGCGTGCCTCACCCGGCGCCTTCTCACAGCCGCTATAATGTGCTCAGCCCTTAAAGGGTTAAAACAGCAGCTGAGCTACAGCACAGTCAGTCCATGTGAGACACAAACAGCCTGTGCCTCACCGCACGTCTTTTCTCATCCATTTTCTCTCTTTTCAACGGTAAACGTAAAAATTCAGCCATTTTGAGTAAAAAAAAAAAAAAAGTATAAAATTGCAAAGTTAAAAAGTAATTAACTTTACAGTACAAATCATTGGATAAATATAACTATTTCATTTATTTTTTCTCTGTGATGACAGGCACTGCCTCACCTGCCTCACCTGACCGCACATCACTGTACATCATTATGTGCTCAAATCAACAAGGCAATTTCAGGCAATTTTACTAGTTTTAACTTAACAAAAATAGGATTTGTTGGTGCGAGATAGTCTGCTGGGTAAACTATTCTAACGGCCTTCTTTTGGAGTAGAAACATTTATTTTATGTTAGATTTATAAGTATTACCCCAAATTTCTACACTATATTTGAAATATGGTAAGAATAGACTAATGCACAATATTTTAAGAGAAACCTCACTCAGCAAAAAATTAATTTTACTCATTATACCAGCAATCTTGGTTTACTTTATCTGAAGAACACTAATGTGCACTTTCATCAATATGAATACCTAAGAATTCGGTCGCAGTCACTCGTTCAATTTCCGTATAATTAAATTTTATATTAGAATATTTATAGTATTTATATTATGTCATTAAGAAAGCAAAACACAACACAATACTCACTGTCTGCTGATGTGACGCTGGAAGGTGTAAACAGCAGATACCACTTGATTAAATAATTAGAAAAAACAAAACACGACTCTATTTATGATACTCTGCAATCTTTGACTAAATTGCAACAATATCATTTTAGAAAGGAGACAGAAACTTCACGGTCCAGTTGCGGACTTTGCTCTGATATCATCTCCTCACACTTTGCTCTGTTATTTCCCATCACCTCTCCACCGTCTGATCAAATCTAATCTGGGTGAAGCAGGTGCACCAGTTTCATCTGTCATCATATTATAATACTGTATCGTGTTACCGGCAGCACAAATGTCTGAATGTTTATTTGACTTTAAGCATTAGATTAGTAGGTCGTCCAATTCACTAAAAGTGATGTGTCAGATGCATAAAAAAAGATTTTATTCTGCAAGGTAACACCAAAGATATGAGCCACTGTCAACATATGCAGATCAGTGATGCTATAATTATCTACAGAAAATTAACATGACCTCAAAATTAATGAATATGAACACAACCACAATCTTCTTCCAGAGTGCTTTTGAAATCAGCCACAAACAAAAGTTAATAGCAATTGGCTTTGGATTGCAGAGATAAAAGCATGCCTGTGCTTTTGTAACCCAAACTGCTGTTCTCTAGTACATCAATACCAAGATAATGCCAGGGAAAGAGGGAACGGCAAGAATCAAAGAGCAGCAGGAAGTAGACTTGTGGTTCACGACAATCGATATTTGTATCAGTGGGCTACTTCCAAGAGCAGCCGACATCAAAGAGGAAGGCCGCGGGGGGCTGTGAGGATCACGCAATGCAAATGGTGCCGTCAAGAGAGCTGGGAATGAGGTGAGCACGGGTCAGAAACACAGAGATCTTTGTACCTGGGATGCACACATGTGTAGCCTTCAGGTGAGATGTCAGTGCGTTCAGCCACTGGAAAGGTAAGAGCTTTGGCAAAGAACAGCCAGGGAGATGTGAGACAGAAATATCACAAGTCATATTTCAGGTTGTTCTTTCGTCAGGGCTATGAGCAAGGTGCTAAACTGAGAGGATTGTCTCAGGACATAAGACATAAAATGCAAATGTGGTTCTGCATCATTTGTGCAAATCCCATGAATCACCAATCCAGCCATTCTTGATTGGAGCAGGACATATTTCAGTGATGTAATACAGAGACTGAGTTTAGCATTTTTGGAATATGTCAAATCAAAGAGATTTTCATTTACTCACTTAGATCGAAACCCAATAAGTATGACCTGGGAGATGTGTACAAAGCCTTGAGACAGGGACACGAGATAGTTTAAAACGTACATTTTCTGAGTAATCATGCCTTGAATTGTTTAAACCCAGAGAGCTGGATTCAGTCGTACCGGCATAAACGTGCTGTCCCCTGAGATGAAACAATTACAGTAAAATATAGGGTTGGATGAGATGACTTCACCTTTACTGTCTCTGCACCATAACACACCATTGCATCCGCCTCACTAACATCACTCTGCAAAGTCAATCACCTTATGCACAAAGGAACCCAACACAGCTTTAATTGCATTTGTCTGTTTGGAATTACAATGGCAAACAGCGCTCGAACCACCTACTTTCACTTCACTGAACAAGAAAATAGGGCTTCAGTCGAGTTGGCAGGGGAGGATAAATCTGCCACTCCTGGAACCATCACACCTCTATTGAACTGTGCGCGCTCCCGTCTGCGCACATATCAAAAGGCCGTTTATGATTAATAACTACTTTAAAAGGGCTGTTAGCCTGAATCACAACAGTCCCGCTATTCGCCCGATTTTTACTGGCCACGCACAAGTCAATTTGCTCTTTCTCCAATAGAAGTGCCTGGTGCCAAAATGAAGTTGTCAACCCAAGAATAATATTTCAGGCTGTGTGGCTATATGGCATATGTTATGACCTCAATAAAGCATTGCTCAAACTGGACCAGGGAACATATAAAACCTTGACTTTACAACCAAAAGTAATAATTTACTTTATAATAAAATGCTAGAATATAGAAACACTGAAGCCCCCAAAATAAAAGAAAAAAGAAAGAAAAGGTCAGAAATCTGAACAATACTAAGAGGCGTCTGGTTTTATGACAGCGTGTTATTAGAGTCGACGCTCGCCGTGGAAAAATATTTACATAAACACAGCTGTCAGAAGAATACCTGAATTGTTGAGTCATTGTGTTTAAGTTTGTCAAAGAAATGGCCCAAAACATTTCAATAGCAGATTTTGTTTATTTACTTGTTACACACAACCTTTTAACAGAAGCAATATGCCAATAACGCCTTTACAAATAGCGTAAACGTAAAGAATTAGATGGAAAGAATTAGTCACGCAGGACTCCCACAATCTCAATAATGCTATTAAGAAAACAAATGCATGTGTATAAACCAATAATGAGCCAAAAAGCCTTCAATAGACACTGTTCTCTCATTCATCACGTCTGCTGGGTGCTCTGGTCCTGCTTTTGGCTGGGCTCTGCCTTTTACCTAATGAAACACTTTGTGGTGTCTCCACAACAGCAGCTGTGTCTATTTTCATCTAGGGCTGAACAACTATCAGAGAGGAACTGCAAGACCCATTTCCCACTGAGCCTCTGTTCTTTTGTCAATTGTGTATGAATGCAGTTCACAAAAAGAACCAAGTAATAACTCAGAGGTACATTCAGAGATGCATTTTTGGCTATGTTTTATTGTAGGATAAACTGTACGATGAATAAAGGTTTGCAAAAATCAGATGAAAAAAGTTTCGCATAAAAGTTTGAGTCTTGTAACTTACATGAGCAACTTTATTCAACAGGAAGTGAATTGGCAAAGTTTGTTAATAATGAGAAGACATAAGATTACCTAATTACACAGTATGGATGATGGGTTATGTTATATTTAACATGCCAACAATAGGTGAAACTCCTCCAGCTAAAGTAGTCCTGGTCTAGCTCAAGATCATGGTGATGTGTCCTTGGCCTCTGGAGAGCCACTACTCCGAACACACTGCCCCAGCTGCACTGAAGGATGGGTCGAATGCAGAGGACAAATAAAGTGTAACTTAACTTTAAACCTAACTTCAATGTTTCAACAGAGCTTTTCAAAGAGACAAGGAGCAAGCAAAATGAAACAAGGACATTACACTTAAGGAAAAAAAAAAACAAAAACAAAACAACAGACTGATAAAAATGGCCTAGCTGAATATTCAGCAGCCCAAAGACTTTAACTCCAATTAAAATGTAAATTAAATATTTGCATGTAATTTAAGCTATGACCTTAACTGAGTCCAATTTAAATGCACCTTTGTGTGAATCTTGCTCAGCGGCATTGCATAATGAAATGATTCATTTAAACTGATGTTTTTTTACCTTTTACTTGGATGCATGCATTATTTTTTCAGACATCAAAAATCTTTTTTTTTCTTTTTTATTGTACTTCATTCTCACCAAGATGCATCCAACAAAATACTAAAAAAAAAAAAAAAAAAAATATATATATATATATATATATATATATATATATATATATATATATATATATATATATATATATATATATATATATATATATATATATATTCCCTTTGGAGCATTGCATAAATAAATACATAATAAAAAACAGAAAGAAGTTACTAAAAAAAACAATAGCAAGTTGCACTTTTTTTTTTTTTTCAAATTGTCTGAATATGGCCTTTAAAAATACTTTGGCTAAGCAATATACATAGACTAGAATGGCCTGGAATGGGCGACATTAGCATTTGAATGCACCGTCACAATGGACAGGTAAAATAAACAAGAACAAGTGCAAATCCTGTAGCTCCTTTCCTCAACTTCCTAAAGCCAGAGAGAAGCACAGAATCTTCTGTCAGTGCCATGAAGAACGGGACTGAGGCTGAGACCACGCTGTGTGTGCTTAGTGTTCCGCACAAATGTGTCACGTGATTAGATTGTGTGTTCACGGACAGGTAATGATAGGAATTTTATATTTTATTACAGCCTAGAGAAAAATGAATATAATGTTGGCAAGTCCACCACACATTTTTTAAGTTAGAATAAAAATAAATCCCCCACAAAACACAGCCTCTAACTAAAATACAGTAATATAAACATCAACTATTATGATATTTTCTTAATGCTCCACATTTAAACTTCCTTATTAAAATCAAAATACTAGTCCGTAAACTTGGGACGTGTTTCAGTACAACATAATAATTTGGTGTCCGCAGTTATTGAACCATAAAGTACATCGTGTTTGTACCAGTCACACACACACACACACACGCACACACACACACACACACACACACACACACTCACCATGAGAAAGTGAGGGTGGCTGGACACTGGAGGCGGCTGTCAGCTTCAGCCCGTCTCGGCATAGAACAGCAGGTCTGTGTGGGCGCCAGTTTTGACACCAACAGTGGAGTTTTTCTGGGAGAGAGCAAATGTCATTTCTTTAACACATTTATGATACCAAATGTACAGAATGCCGCAAGGCTGAAGAAACTTTATATTTGCCCGAGTGTTAAGTCGCTAACAAGAACATTGATTGATTTTGTGTAGGGCTAAACCAGGCTCAAGTCAATGAATTAGAAAGCTCATCCAATCAAAAAAGTACAATGCTTTTATTTGACAATATTTAAGTTAAATTAACACTACACTTTCTGGAGCTGGTATGTCCCTTTTGTGATTCCAAATAGAAAATTAAAGCAATTTTTTGGAACATTTTATAGGGAGATAGATACATTGTACGCCATATTGCGGAATTTAATACCCAAAGGAAACACATTTCCATGGAAACAAACAGGAGGAGTCATTTTGGTGAAGATACAAGTAAGGACACTGTCAGGACGCACCATTTTCTACTTTTTCCAGTGTCATAAAAACATCCCAAAAAAAAATATATATATAAAAAAAGTTTGTCTATTTTTTGTCTTAAAAGTTCTGCAGTGGTGTTTTAACTTGACAAAACTTCACTTGAGTTGTTGCTTTACACTATAAAAGGTTTTAAGGGACTCAAAATGTGATTTCCATAAAAGGAAAAAAAAAAAAAAATCACTTATCACAAGCTCCACTAATTTAACACTCCATTTTAGTCTAATTCTCCCTAAAGGAATGTTTTCTGGTAGGATGTTGCTCACTCTGGGAATCGCTTGGCCACATGTATGTTAGAATTGGATTTGAAAGTCAAGAGCTTCTTAGATTGAGCGAAAAAGACAAATTCAAACCTTCCAACTGCTATTTTGCCCAACTTTATGAAGGCAGTTTCTGCTGCGAGGAAGCCTATGAATAAATGTATACTAAAACAACAGCTGCATGTGGCTTGTGTTGAAATAGTAGATTGTGAGTGTGTGCTTTTTTGGTTCTAGTCTCGAGCTGAAAATCTACACTCCTCCGATGCCCACTGGTCTGAAGAGTACTCCTTTTGCTTTTTGAGAAAGTGAAGAGCAGGTTCACCACAAGGAGCTAAACACAATCCTTCACCTAGCCAACTGGGCACACTGCTGCATTCACTTTCAACACAATTTTTCAAGTCAAACTAAAAGACCTGCAAACATTTTCAGGGCTGCACACACAATTCTAAGTTGAAGTTTGTCTCCAACTCCAAATCTTTAGCCACAAATCACAACAGGTCTGCATGCTTGTCCTGGAGTGCATGAGAATCACAATCAACTTGTCCAGTTTTCTTTTCTGTTTGTGCCAGTCATTTTTAACTCTAAAAACTACTTATTTGAACTATTGCCAAAAGGCTAGTTTCAAATGTTATCCCAAGAGAGTATATCTTTAATATTTGCACTGTTTACCAGCACAAAATACAGCACAAGCAATTTGTAAAAACTCCTACAGTTTAAAGTAGATTGTCAAGGCCATACATCATTAATCATAAAGAATGCCACAAATCAGCATTCTTACGATGCATTTCCACTTCAAATTTACACTCTGTCCTTTAATGTCCACTTGACCTGCACAATTATTGACTTTTCAAATGAGCAAATGTAACACGTGTGGCATAGATGTATTGACTGTAAGCCGGTGAGTAATTGCACATACTTACAAAGGCCAGTAATTGGCTCAGGGGCCAGCAGTCAGGTCTAGACGTGTGTCTTTCCTAAAGTTGTCCAGGCCCTGAGACCTCAGAAGCATATGCTGCTCTCAGCATGTAAAATGACCCCCATCAAAGCCATCCATAACTGTAATGGTCACATGGACATTTATGTAACATTTACAGCCATGAGGAATGAGGCTGTTAAGAGAGAGGGCAACCTCAGTGAGCAAGATTTCAGAAGGTCTGATGTATTTTTATGATTTGATTTTCAAACTTCAGACTGACAGATGATGATATTTCTCCTAATGCTTTTAAATAAATGTCCCAACAAAACAGATTTTACAATATTGTACAGTCATTTATCAGTTGTATCAATGAAAAGTCGGGATATTTGGAAAGCTTCTATTTTTGGGGTAAATGCTCTTTACATCTATAAAACGCATCTGACTTTATATGTTTGGCAGAAGCTTAACGTCATTTTACAATTTAAAGCATTACTCGTTTCACTCCATACTCTGTGATACAGTGAAGGAAGGGAAGCTGAAAAACTGCGGCACCAACCCCCTCCGACCCCCCACCCACACTCATGCACACACCGCATCTACGGGCAAGCTGGGTAATGTGTCTTGCCCAAGGACAAAATGAGAGTTTGTATTGGAGTCACTGCTGTCCCACTGTGGAACGTGGTCAGTCTCCCATCCAAGTACTCACCAGGCTCAACCCTGCTTGGCTTCCCAGATCAGACAAGATTAGAAATTCTCAAGGACGTTTGGCTACACGAATGCAAGGAAATCTGGTCAGTAGAGAAGACAGTGATCTGGTTACAAAATTCTTAGGAGTGATTTCACTTGACGACATATTCTTAAGTTTATAGGAAAGCTGCATTAACCCCATAACCTCTTTAGTGCTTTAATGAGAATAAGGACATTTCCTGTTAGTGGGACACATAGTGCGCCCAGTCTGTCCATCCATTTTCTTCCACTTATCCGGGGCCGGGTCGCAGGGGCAGCAGTCTAAGCAGGGACTCCCAGACTTCCCTCACCCCAGACACATCCTCCAGCTCCTCCAGTGGGATCCTAAGGCATTCCCAGGCCAGCTGAGAGACATAGTCCTTCCAGTGTGTCCTGGGTCTTCTCCGGGGTCTCCTTCCAGTGGGACATGCCCAGAACACCTCCCTAGGGAGGCATCCAGGAGGCATCCTGAGCAGATGCCCGAGTCACTTCAGCTGGCTCCTCTCCCAGTGTAGGCAGCAGCTCTACTCTGAGCTCCTCCCATGTGACTGAGCTCCTCATCCTGTCTCTAAGGGAGCGCCCAGCCACCCTGCGGAGGAAACCCATTTTGGCCACTTGTAGATCCACGATCTTGTCCTTTCGGTCATTACCCAAAGCTCATGACCATAGGTGAGAGTAGGAACGTAGACTGACCGAAAATCGAGAGCTTCGCCTTTTGACTGAGCTCCTTCTTTACCACAACAGACCGATACAGTGACGCATCACTGCAGACGCTGCACCAATCCGCCTTTCAATCTCATGCTCCATCCTTCCCTCTTTCATGAACAAGACTCTGAGATACTTGAACTCCTCCACTTGAGGCTAGGACTCTCCACCCAGTCCAAAGTTATCTTTTAATAATGCAAATATCAAAAGTGAAAAATAAGCACTTATGAAAGGCTATTTTTATACTTCTCCTCCGCCTCCATCATGTAGATGAGTTCAACCAATTTTTATCATATGGACTACATTTAGAGCTTTCAAAGACGCACTCACATATTTTATTTTATTGCTTTGCAACCACCAATCCATCAGAGTCTGAAGTGTGGGGTGTCAATTTGTTCAGCCTGTTCCCAATCCCAGTTATTTTTAACATCATTATTAGTGAATTATTTCTGAAAATTCTCAGATGAGAGAATAAGGGTCGCTCTGGTTTTGCTGACTGGTTAATATGAAACACAGAGCATGCAGTGGGCCATGAATATTGATAAAGTTAACGCTAAAAGCGTGTTGTTGAGTCGATCGATCAGTCTGGACCTTCTCTGATGAATAAAACATGATCTTAAACGTAGTGGATTAGGGCCTTCTCCGCTTCACCCAGAAGATGTCTTTTTTATGTTTAAAAGTTTGGAATTTACCAAGAGTTTGCAAATGAAGACTTAACTGACTGGAGAATATAGCGATTTGAAACAGGCAATTTTGGATAAGTATATAAGTACATTAAAATTCAGTTCCTATCATTTACACTAATTAGGCATAAAATTACAGGCACACAAAGATGAAGCAAATACCTCCGATTATCTCTCCAGAGCACCTGTTGGCACGCTCAACATTTTGGGCTGCAAGTGAACATTTTGTTCTCGAAGTTGATGTGATAGAGGCAGGAAAAAATTGGAATGTGTAAGGACTGGAGCGAGTTTGATAAGGGACAAATTGTGATGGCTGGACGCCTGAATCAGAGCATTTCCAAAATTGCTGTTCATGTGGTGTGTTGCTGTCTGTGGAGTCACATCTATCAAAAGTGTCCAAAGAAGCAGTGGTGAGCAGGTAATGCACTTTGAGCTACTGTGGCTCGAATATTACACTGCAATTTCCTTGTATTTAATTTTAATCGAATCATTTTAGTTTTGTTGCTTTACAAAATTAAAATCATTGTATCAAAATAAAGACTTGCATAACTGTCTATTCAAGTAAACTGTCCTAATATCTAAACTAACTGCATCCTGGGGACACACAGATTGAGACTATAATGAAGTACCTATGCCTTGGCCTCCCACTCATCCTGAGCACACCCACATTCATTATTAGGAGACGAAAAAGCTGTTTCAGGATCTGATTGTCTAATCCCACCTGTGCAATGCTATCTGCTCGAGCAGCCGAGGTGACTAATCTGCCTGCATAAAAAGTCTTAGTTCAGCCTTATGTGTGTTTTATATCTCTGGGTAACACGACAGTGAGTGAAGACCTGCTGAATGGTGTTGCATAAAGATAATAATAACCAAATATGTCTTAATTCATTCAGAAGATGTCTTTATTTGGTAATACGTTACAAGAACTACATTGGAATTAGCCTCAGAAAGGTGTGAACAGTGAATCTGGATTAGTAACTTCTTAATTAATACTTTACAGTTCTGGCAAGTAGGATTAAAATGCCCATGTGTTTTGACCCTTCGACCTTCAACTGGGCAAACTCGAGATGGCTGGTTTAAAGCAGAGCTGAGGCAGCGTTCACGAGCCCAAAGACCGGAGGGCCCGCTTGACATGAGGAAATAAAGGCTTTCAATATTATGACCTTTTCTAAGTCCCTCAGTCTTTTTAACTTTTCTGAACCTGAAACTGATCCCTGCACTGAAGAGCACCATAATAATCATGTATATGTTTTCATCCAAGTAACACTCCTGCCTGCCAAAAAGTCCTATAGTCCTGTTATATCTTACAATAGTTTATACATATTAAAATTACAAGTAGCAGCTTCAGTTTATATTCATATAAATAATGTGCTTTGGTTTCACACATTGTTATTCAAGATGCACCAAGTTGCTTTCAGAATTATTCATTCACTGCCATTCTTGGTGTCTTGCCTGACATAACAACATCAAGCATTAGTCAGTATTGTGATCGAACTTTGAGTCAACTTGCTTCTAACCAATGAGACTCTTCAGGCGCAATTAATTACGGCCTTATATTGCTTTAGTTTATTTCATATCATCCTAATACCTTTTTCCAGTCAGTGATTATACCTCTGATTTAGTGAGCATTATCTGACAACTCAAAACCATCTTTTCTTATTTGTGCTGTGCATCCTCAGGCTTTTAGCACAGACTTTTAATTGCATTTTATTGGCTTTCCTATTTACTTCTGAATCTTTTAATTATAATGCATCGTTAAATTTTACTAATCTAATAAAATATTTGTCATTTACACTCATCAACATAAACCAGGTATGAAAAATGCATTACCCATAGGAGGCTTGAATAGTTTGCATCTAACGAGAGCAAAAGGCCCGGTCAGAGCGCAGTATACCGGGGGTGAGCTGTGAGGTCAGAGCCCACCAGGATGGAGGTGGTCTGACACATAGTACTCTGAGGAGAAGAAGAAAAGTGCACTTACTTTAATTGTGTGTTTTGGCCTGAAGCGCTGGCTTCTGCAGGGTTTGGAGGGCACCTGAGGACGACACCGGGTTCTTCAGTCTACAGCCACAGGGTGAAGCGGCGTGACACGGTCTGTCAGTGATCTGGGAGTCCAGTCCGCAGCTTTGTATAGAGAAAATGAGGCGTTAGATTTTAAAGAAAGAGAATACATGGTGAGGTCAAATGAGCTTCTAATGTTGATATTCACAAGTCATTAACAATTTATTAACTTTTCTATATGTATAAACAAAACATAAAAAACATGAAATAATAATACAAAAATAAATGAAATCCATAAGATGACCTGGTCTTATGACCATATGCCATGTTAATACATTTCCATAATAATAATAATACCATCATCATCATCATCATCATCACCATCACCATCACCATCACGATCATCATTAATCTTTTTTTTTTTTTTTAATTTATTTATTTGAAGGACAACGTGCAGATACATTATAAAAAAGATGGCTGCACCAGATTTAGCAAAATGCTATTTTCCATCTGTAGTCCTTTCATCATCATCTTTATTTATTTATAATGCACTCTTCATTCAACAGAATTTCAGAATGCTACAATAAAAAAGAACTTTAAAATGCTAATTGCTAAAAGCTAAAAAACATCAAAAGTAAGCTTTTCTAAATAAAAAGGTCCTTGGGGTTAGCTTTAAAAAAGTTCAGAAGTCCAGGCTTTTGTGCGGCTCTCAGCTGGACAGGAGGCAATTCCACAGTCGTGGTGCAGCTGAAGCGAAGGCTCGGTCCCCCATTGTACGGAGTCTAGTGGGGGGGGACCATGAGGAGCATACTGCTTGAAGATCTGAGGGCGCAGTTTGAGGATTGTGAAGTGATCAGGTCTTATAAATACTTAAGGAAGCAATAGTGTTTTTGTTTGATATAAAAAGGAAAATTACAAAGTCCAGTGAGGCCGATCCTGCCCCTCAGCGCAGACGTCATCATAAAAAGAGGAGCATGCTGTCGAGCCCTCCTAATGGATAGCTGCAGATCACACTTTTCATTTGTGCCAAAATCCATTGGAGAACAAAGTAACCACAGAGCAGTGGTCGTATACCTGTGGAGGTGAAAACGGGGGTAGATTGGAGCAGTTACCAGTCTTGAATGCATGAAATAAAAGACGACTCTCAAACATGAAAAAAATCACTGTAAATACAACTTCAGTGTGTAACTGCATAATAGGTTGTTAATAATAATTAATTGTGTTGGGATTGGGCACTGACATTAGCCTTTAGGGGCGTTCGTTTAGGAGCTATAAACCACAGTACACACAATTATGTTTTCCAACCAAATAACAATCCTATTTTTATTTTATTGTTTTTTTTTTTACATAATGCCGTCGAAACGCAGCTCAGTATAGATTTGTAGTGGAATAAAGAGTTGCGCTGCGGTGCCTTGTGATTAGTGGTTTTGGCTGGGCATGCTGCTTTTCTAATGAAACAATTGATGCATATAGGTCAGTGAGGGCGCAGTGTTGTAGATGCAGACCTTGCTTAATGCTTTCATTAGGGGAAAACAACAATGCTCCAAGTGCTGAATACATACATACATACATACAGATCCTCATAAGGGTTTAACAGCTGTAAAATAAAGTATACTTTCTAATAGGTTTGTTTGGTTGAAATACTTGCGATAAAATATGCTTATGATATAAACGCATTAAAGTCGGGCTCTTGTTGTCTTGGAGTCATAAACTCGCTGCCAGACTTTTAATAGGCGCTGTAATGTTTAACATAAATGGTCCGTTGTGGACAAGCAAAAATCTGTATTGGCTCTCAGGACCGATGAGTGGTTCTACTGATATGAGTCGACGGCTGAAGTAAACAAGGAAAACAGAAGCAAAAAAAAGGACGATCTTGTTTTTGTAAATTAATAGAAAGTTCAGAGGCAGGTGCAGATTATGAGTCAATTGTGCTACTGACAAGAGGAGACACGTTCAGGTTCATAGTCAGCCAAGGGTCATACACTGCAGGCCACGGAGTCTTGCTTGCAGAGCGGGACATTAATGAAAGACGGGGCTCTTGGCAAGCCATTATGAGGTACGATTTTCACTCGCAAATGGTGAGCAAGTCATCTCACCGCCCGATCGAAATCGATCAGATTATGAATGTTTTTTTCCCTGTGAGCTCCAAATGAATTCCGTGGTGTCTCATCAAAGCTGAGTTGGATGTGCTGGACAATGCAGAGAATGGGCATGAGGCCTGCCCAACAGAAACGCGCAAAATGCCGCGGGACAATAGAAATGAACTACCTGATGGCTCAATAAATGCAATCAATACACTACCACAAAATAAATAAAGAAAATTGATAATAAATTACGTACTAGACGCAAATAAATTAATAAATAAAGAATAAATAAATCAATAAATTCATAAATGATAAATGAGGCACCTGTATGAAAAATAAGAATACATAAATAGATCTTTTTCTTTCTTTTTTTTTTAATGAGTTGACAATGTTCTCATAATGGCGCAATATTAAAGGCAAAACTATTGCAAGGAACTACCTTTCTATTGGGTGTGTATAAATAGATTTACTGTATTTTAACACCAGCAACAATGTGTGAGAACCAATAGATAAACAATGAGAAGTTAGTATTAAACCTGTTCGGTATACATTTCAAAGTTGGGCTACTCTGGTGAGCCTCTGTGTTTTTGTCCATGTTCACATCTACATTAAAGTTCTCTCGCACCAAAGTTATCATTTTTAAT
>JAIEZT010000747.1:0-33084 GCA_019594935.1 Periophthalmus modestus | reverse complement strand
TTGGCCAAGAAGAATGCTAAGGAATAAGATTTGTTTGACAAGTTTGCTAACAGTTTTAACGGAAGGCAACCAACAATTGTGGAGAGAAATGTAGAGCTGTGGAAGCTGCACATCTGCGCATCGACGGATTCCTGACCTGGTCTAGTGAAATGAGAGGAATTCATGTGTGGTTCAGCTTATAAACTTTGTACCATGTCATCACTTTGCATGGGGACACCGTTGTGATGTCAGCGGGCACAAGGTTGTGTATACTTTCAAGACTGTGGTAATTCCATTGACATTCAAGACGTAAGAGATATGTCATGTCTAAATAAAGGCAAAACAACTTTCACAATGTAAAAGTCAAAACTAAACAACTAATACAGAGTGTATTTCCCAGACTTTGTTTTTGTCAATTTAGACCAATTTTAGAGGGTAAACTTTATCCAGCTTTTATTTGTTTCAAGATTCTTGTTATTGGGACGTTTTGAGGGCTTTTCACTATTCAAACCGAGAAGCTCTGAAGATGTTTTAGGTTAATTGATATGGCAATTTTCCATCACTCTGACACCCATGCATACAAGGACATTACAGAGGTTGGGATTCCGTTTAAACAGGCTGTCCACACTTATTTCACAAGGCCACATATTAAACCTTGGGCAGAAACTTCAGAAATGGCTGTACCAGGAAACCTGGCCATGTTTCTTGCAGTAGTGCAAAGTCGTTCGGAGATATGCTAGCTAAAACAGTGCTAAAACGTAGTGTAGAGCCCAGTGGAACAAGGACAATAAAGTGCTGCTCTCACTCCAATTTATCTCATACTAGTGTCACGAATGATACTAAATCGAATGTGAATTAGTATACTTAGGCATCGTAAAAACTCGCACTGGTTTCAGATTAGGCTAAATGAGGTACAATAACACAATACTGAGTCTGGTGGATAAATCTATATGAAGACGGAGGGCCGATCGGGGGTATCTTATGGTCAGTACACAGTAGAATCATGTAAGTGCATTTTAAAACACCGGTTAGGCTGAGCCACCTGACCTTTAACTAGATGGAGAACCCAAAGTAGACAATTGATGGGAGCCATTGATAGGAGGGCCCTGAAAAATTGGTATGAGAGCCTAGGTTTGGACAAGGTATGCTTCAAAGAAAACACTATGAGCATTGGGCCATTGTAAACCTACTTCTTGGTCAACTTGGGATAAGTATTTTTTTATCAACTTCAACGTAATTCTACATTTGGAAATACACTTTATAAACTACATTCTGTTGCCATTAGGTATTGAGGCTTTCAAGCTCCTCTGCGTAAGCAACATTAGCAATGTTAGAAAGTAAATGCTGTGTAATAGAGCTTGCTTGATTGTGGGAGGACAATGGGTGAACAGAATGAGTACGGTGATGGTTTATGGGCTAAAAAACTGTGGCGAAGAAGTTTGGAGTTTCTACCTGTGACGCAACTAAAATGGGACAAAACCAGTAAAACAGAACATTTTGAGTACTCAGCAAGACAACTTTGGATTATTAATTAATTAAAACAAATGTAAAGGAAGCAAAAATTTACCTCCAGGTATGTTTTGATGAGGGGACAACGAACTAAGGTGCTAAAAGTCAAAAACTCTTTTTCATTATTTGTTATTTAAGGGACATGTGCATGATTGTATATGGTACCTGTGTGTTATTGCAAACATACATGAGTAATTTAAGTCTATTGTGCATAGCAATAAGCCCGTGCCACCAACTGATAGGCCTATCTGCCTCTCGGCCTATCTAAATATAACTCCAAGGAAATCTCGCCTTAAATTTGTTACATTATTCATAACTATTTTAGTCTTCAACTCAGCTACTGGAGTTCACTTAAACCTCACACACGTGCACTGGAATAATGCAAAAAGATAAGTTTGAATAATGACGTGACATATTGCCATGAGGCATGAGCAAAGCAAGTCCGTGACAGGAACGCAAGTGACAACAGGGAAGTTCAATTAAAGATCACACAAATAAAAGATATGCTGTTAATCTACAATATATTTGTCAAACACTCTGTGTACAATTTCGTTAGTTGTTCAGATGGACATTGTGAGTTATGTGTGCAGGATTCGGTATGATCGTATAAACACAGGAGTGAGTCCAACTTTCTCAGTGCAGTGCGCGCGTTGCGTTTCGTTATTACTTTTCCCAGGGTCCCGTGTCATAACTAGCAAATGGAACGCCCTCGTTTTCACTATTAATTTGTGTGAATGGCCTTGACGCGAGCCCACTGACAAAGTCTGTCCAAGCAACACGACAGTGTAAGGAAGAGTGGCAAAAGACTATACACTATTTTTCTTACGGATTAAATGGGGGAAAGTATTATATACTATTTTATAGATTATGGAATAGTCTTATAAAAACTTAAGAAAACAGTATAAGGACAGTATGAGGGTAACAGGAAACCGGTGCTTGAATGACTTTTAAAAATCCAGCTTTAGATTTGAGAGGCGTTTGGTTGTCATTTGTTAATGACCTATTTCTGCTAGTGGTTGTTCTCGTCACACTTCAACTGTTCCCATCCCTGCTTAGCTGCAGTAGGTAGATGAACGGAGGCTGGCTACTCAAGTTCACTGCAGAAGTGTCCGCAACCAACTTATGGTAAAAAAAGTAACTTAGGTGTTAGGGTCAATTCACTCATTCGTGAGATTGGACACACACAGCAACAAACTGTTAATTATGAAGAACAGCTAAACCATAATTGTGTTTAAAATAACGTTAATTGGGTTAAACTGTTACATTAACTAAAGCGGACACCTTGGAACACAAGGCCAAGGGGAGCGGCTTGTCGGAGATGCACTGCTCATAAACACCTTTATAATTTTACTTTTACTATCTTGTCAGTCACAAAATATTTTAATTGAGTATTTTAGCTCAAGAACTTTTCATACTTTTCCGTAACACATTTTCAGTATACTCTCCACTCCTGATATTTTAATATAGGCTTCAGTTAGTGTGGTGCGTGAGTGCGGTCGTGAGGACCCCCGCTGTGCGCATGTGCAGCAGGACAAATTGGTCTGATTCGGAGTGCCTGCTGGCTGTTCTAAAAACATACACTTCCGCACCCTTTAGCTTATCACGGGGGAGGCCCCACAATCTGATCCTGTGCAGGGCTCGTGAGCACAGAAGCATCCAGCGCCCCACTACAACGAACAGCTCCAAGTAATCCCATGGACATACAACCAGCACCAACCCAAGTACACATAAAATCCAATTACCTTATACTGTAAGTATAGGCCAACCATCAAGCTTGTCAACAAAAACTGTTGTTTGATTTTTAACAACCTCTAAAAAAGATTAAAGTTAAGTCCACAAGGAAAATGACTGTCACCGGCCCACCTCCAAATAGTGGGACCAATGAGCATGGTGAGAATAAAGCATATTTCAAGGGATCTTAAACCACTAAATAACATTTGATTGCATCTAACCTGTGTCAGATGGTGTTTGACATAGCAATATCTTGTTCCTCATTCCATTCATTTGTGGTTTAAATTTGTACGAAGCTGTGAGATGACTCCCAACTGCGCTATCCCATAGGACACTTTCAGACCACACCATCAGCCCCCATTCTCTCTCTCCCTTTACGAGTCCTAACAGAACACCGCCATCCTCTTTCACACTCATTCTCCCACCCTTTTCCCGTCTCCAGACCCCCCGCCCTCCTCGCCCTTCAGACTCCCACCTTTTAGTCCTCAGACCTCTGGCCGCCTTCCTTCACTCTCCATTTACTATTTCAGGCACAGCAAGATTCCAGCTCTGTTGAATGTGGTTGTGGGCCAGAGTTGAGTGTTTAGCTCCCACTTTAGTAACAACACTTTCCTGAAAGGCATTGTACCAGGAGAGGACAAGACTCATCAAACAAAGCTGTTAAGCATATAGTGCAGACAGATTCGAGTACATTCTCGATAATAAACAAACCAGCATAGAAGTTGCATATAGCCCCTCACTCTGAGCAGCTCTGTCACATCACTGTAGGTTATAGCCTAAATTGGGAACGGATTTCACGCTCCACTGGTGACAAGTGTCTGGAGAGATGCAATTTCCACTGCATTACTCCAACAGCAGGTCCGCTCCTAGTCCTTGGAGGCAGTGGGGGCAGCAAAGGGGTGTTCATGGTCCATGTAAGAGAGAGGCAACATGTCAGTACTGGCAGTCACAGAAGTAAAGTCAAAGGGGTGTTTGCATTTGGGGGAGTATTCAACAAATCCACCTCGCTCATAGTGTACTGTGGTCTTTTCTTTCTTTTATAACTTAAATTATTCTCTGTAATTATACAAAAAGCTGGCTGAAGGGATAGTGTACGTCAAAAAACAGAGGAGCAAAAGGTGATAGTGCCTAAATGAACCAAACACAGACATGGCAACACTGCTGGATTATTACACTTAATCTATTTAGCAGAAATTAAGACCTGTGCGTTCTTGAAAAAAGTGCAGAGGGGAAGCCGGTCATGCAAATTTGTGGACTGGAGATATGGGGCTTAGTCATTTTCTCTCAGCTGGCATCTTTCCCTCTCGATCAATTTCCAAGTTGATTTCGTATAGCTGCGACGTCCGCCCCACTCACGCATAAAGTCTTATCTAAATGCTCCCAATACATTTTCAGAAAGAGTGGCCCAAGGTTGAGAACTGAATACAAGAGTGTCCCCAGGCGCCCACTGCACCGAGTGACTAGTTGGAGACACCACAAATTCTTTTCACGAACACTACAACCATCACTTTAACTTCTATCCTCTGTTGGACCGCGGTGATGAATTAACGCAGCTTAAATAACGACTAAAAAACAACAGCTGCACACGCAAATGCAAGTTGAAGGTCCCATTGAGTAATGATGCGATTTAGTATAGTGAGGTTTTGTGCCTGTGTGCTGGAAGCGGTTAAGTCTCAAACCTCTCAACATATACATGTGCCTCAATATTGTGCCAGTGTTGGTTGTGCTCCTCCGGCTACCGTCTGCCGGCTCCAGAACCAGCACAACCAATCTCTATCAATCATTTAGAGCAAAACTGTCAAGGGAAGACAAAGAAACGCAATATGTGTGGAGTTCCGTTGTATTTGTTCTGATAAGTGTGTATTTGTTAGTTAGACAAAAACGGGCTAAATCAAAGTTTTTCTTCAGTAACATGGCTCGGTTATCTCAACACGCTCATTTTCGGATTTGGAAGAGAATGAGAATGTAACTAGTACGGTAGGTAATGTGTGTAGTTTGTGCTCCACATTACACTGAGTTATCAATCAAGAGGCCTTAAGTGCAATGGAAACAAATCTAGTTATTTAATCGCCTAAACGTGTAAATCAAGAACTCTTTAGAGTTGCTGCAAATGGGATAGGGTGGAAACCGCACCTTTTTTATCCTTGCACAACATGCATTGAATATGACAACTACATGAATCTCACGCAGAACTTCAAAGTACGCGTACGACAGTTACCTAAATTACACCCATACTCTTGATGTGCTTTACAGTAAGGTGAAAAGCCTGATACACAAAGTGCCTACACTGCATCAACACAGCAATCACTCCACTTCACACTCTTCGTGGTGGTGCGAGCCTTATTATGAGCCCAAATGCCCTGTGGCGTAGACTATGATGGAAGCAAGTATCTGTGCATCAGCCATCCTACCAGCTTACAGCGAATCAGAATACCTGCCACACGACTCACTGTCTATTGAAAAGCACTCGTCACCTCTCCCTCTCCTGTAACTGACTTGCTGTCAGCGCTGTCTCCAATGATTGTATATAACCCACCTCTACATCATTCTAGATGGTATTATTTACCCAAGTTTGGTCTCTAAATATTATGGCTGGTGTACGAATGATTGGTGACGTCATACAGTCCACAGGCCACTTTGAAATATCCTTCCCAAAATACCTGAGAAGAAGCATACCTGTTGTAACCCATGTATGTCCTTACACAATTGCGATCAATGGGGAAGCTATTCTCGGTTATACAGAATACAGCACTTGATTGGACCATGTTTGTACTGTCTACCAATTTAAAACACAATCACAAACCTTCTTCTCTCCCCATTGACTATCAACAAGAGAAGTTGTCAAGAGTCTCTCCTAACCCCCACGAGCGAAAAACCAGCCATGTTTCACACTGCAGATCCTACTGCCACTAACATCAACTACCATTGAAGATGGATGAGCGCCGTGTCAAGTGTGGATTTCCATGAGGTGTAACTTACTCTAATACCCCAAATGTGAGTGGGTCTCATTAACCTCCTATTGCAAATTCCACACCTCTTCTCCAGTTCCCTGATAAGCAGGACACTCCCATTTCAATTATAGTCCACACCACTTGTTTATCGGTTCCCATAGACAGTAGGGCACACACTGTTGAATGCAGTCAGCATATATACCCTCTTAAATTGTAATACTTTCACAGATTGCGCACAGTGGTAGACATAATAGGGACTACAGGTAAGGAGTTAAACGGTTATTATGGAAGATCAGCTTAATCAAGTAATCCACAAATCCAATGCCAAAATCTCATAGATTACCCTACAATGTCACCTGAATCCCGTTTCTATTCATCCTGATGCAGAGGTGGTGCTTTGTACCACCCCCCTAGCGGCTCTACAGTGCTTTTTCAGGGACTCTCCAGACAGCCCTGTCGTTCATGCCCTGCCAGCTTTTTGCAGTATATCTGAGAAGCTCCAACGGATGCTGGAAACCATCGTTACTTATTTCATGAATGACCTTCCAAAAATCGCCAACAAGGCAATACTTGTCCAGGCCCAGCCCGAACTGGTGCTTTATGGCCCTTCTCGTCTCCCAGCTATCAACTCCGCCAGAGCTGGACGAGTGTCTGAGGCCAAAGCACAGACCAGGGACACTCTCTTAAGGCTTTCATGTTTGTTCACTGAGCCAGAAGTTCCCAGAAATGACTGTCGGTTTGCCAGGGACTTTCCCCTAAGCCACCAGGAAGCCCAACACAGCCAAAATAAAACTCCTCAATAAGCAGGTTTTCTACCCAGATGATCTCAACATTGTGAGTCAAGGTGTACAACATTGCAGTTTGACCATAGCCCCTCTTAAGTTGCAATGCGGATGTGACAAATTATCTCGTGTTCTTGACCCAGTGAGGTTCAATGGTCTTCGGGCCCAAAGTTAGAAACGTGATACGGTACCGGCAGCGTTCCTGGTTCCTATTCCCTCGACTTCTCTCAGGTACCTAATTGTAATATATTGATGTGTCTCATGCTACGTTAGTCAAAGGTTATCTCTAGGTTCTTATGAAGGGTAATTGGTTCCACACATCTAGAAGGTGCCGTACTTCTCACAGTAACCATGGCACGACCCTCCCAGATAGTTTCTTTTGCTTTGCCTTCAAGAGGACTGGGCATTACAAGTACAAGGTTACTCCCCTTGGTCTATCCTCTTGCTCCGTCAGTACTTACCAGATGTGTTGCATTTGCCCGCTGCAACGACCGCGGACTATGATATTCTGGCCATACTGGCCACAATTGTGAGAGATATCGCAGATTGACAAAACACGCAGACATTGCCATTCGTACTAGGACAATGCATCACAATTTAGGATGTGTTTCAGGGACTACAGGTTCTATAAATTCGGACAACGACCGCCAGGACTTTCCTGTTATTAGTAGTTATTTGCAAGTTTGCCTCCTCCCCCGCCATTATGAAGGAGGAATACCTGATACTCACCTATCTTGGCTCCGGGGTGGGATACCACATAAAAAATAATCATTTTCAACATTAAACAATAGTACTTCTTTTTTTTATTACCCCTTATATCCCCTTTCTTTTTTATTACCCCTTATAATCGTGTGTTGTAATCCTTAGTCATCCAAAAACTCATTCTAAATCTATGCATTCTCCCAAGGTGTCAGGAAAGGTGTCATCTTCTGTCTTATTGATAGTGTGTTTAGTTATGAATATCGTGCTGACAATATACATGTATCTGTTTTTTGATCTCTAGTTTTAGTATCGATTAGAATCTGATTTTCAATTTTTTTTGTGAACAACCTAGAGTGCACTTGCAGTACCTTATGTAAAAGTGGCAAAGGTACCATACAGTTTATTTTATTCACTGTGTCATACGTTTAAAGAAGGATACAGCTTAGTGTCAAAGGGGCCAAATAAATCTAATCATCTGACAGCCCCTCCGCATACTAAACTGATTCTTCTGGTCAATGCGTGCCACTGGTGACAGCACATCGGAATGTACCCCCACTGGTCCCCCCACCCTGGGTGCCGGGCGCTCAGTCGTGCACGTTGTCTGATTAGTCATGGTGACGCGGTGTGAGCCTATTTCATATATTCCCCCACTCCTCTCACCCGCCTCATGTAGTCTCTCATCCCAAGTCTCCGAACAGGCAGAGGTCAGGGCGAGGTGCCTTGTTGTTGTGCTGCGCTTCATCACGTCTTACGTGCGGCCCGCACTGACCTCGTCCGAGCATAGCGGCACTGCTCCTCCAACGCCAACACCATCCATCATTCTGAGACCGCAAGAGGAGCTTTAAAAGCAGGGGCACAGGGAAGGGGACATTACGCTGATGTGATCGCGGTTTTAATGAGCACACCTCATATTTATTTAACTGTAGTATTATTATTACGTATGTCAGTTCTGAATTGGAAATAAAAAACTATCCCCAATCCATTGACTACCACACCCAGCATTATGCAATCTTCTGTGGCCCATGTATCCAGAATTTTTGTTCGTAAATCACCCACACGATAGCAACCACCTTAGCGGTTTTGTATTGAGGTAACACTTTTGAGCAGAGCTGAGATGATTTTTTTTACAGTTGCAAGACCCAAGGCATTTATTTCCCAAAAGCAACAAAAAAAAATTATAAAAACAACCAAAAAATCAACCCCCCAACCTCAAAACGGAGGTTGGCTCCTTTATAGAGCCCTTCCCTTAATTGGGTTGTTCCCAACACTGCTGCAGCACAGTAAGTTTTCGCAAAATCAACAATGATTATTGCCTGACCCCCCCATAAACAGTGTACCCAATATAGCAAAGCAGTTTGTCCTAATCTTATTCAATTCAACAAATTAATCAGAGTCTTTCTTTCAAACTGAAACACACTCAGTTCCCACCTGTGATGTCAGGATGTTAAAAGATACAGAAGTGCTTCCCACTGTGTTTTTTAAACAGCGCTTCATTCAGAAGTAATTTGGATGAATTGTTCAGCCCTGGAAATCTGGAATTTCCCAATCTCTTCTGAAAAAAGAAAAAAGAGTAAATTAAGCTAGATGCTAACTTGACAATTTACCGGTTAAATGACTTCTTGAGCCTTGGAGCAAGTGTTGGCAGACCATCCAATACTAAAGCTTATAACATACCGGTAAATGAAACACAAAACACAACTTGGAGGTATCGTGTTTTTGACTGATAGTAACATTATAAAATGACTTAAACTCAGCAAGAAATCCATTGTGTGGAAATATTAGGACCTTTAAATAAACACATTACTAATCATGAGAGATGGACCACCAAAAGCGTAGTTATTAATGGCAGCTCTGTATGGGAAAAATAATATCCCTTTTTTATCCATAATGATGAAAACAGTTCATTTGAACTCTACCAAATTATAAGTAGCATAAGGCTTCATTATACAATAGGCTATTTTAGACCCTCGCATCCCCTCAGATATTAGATTTCATGTCAATCCCTCTCAGGTAATGACGATACAATAGTTTAACGGTTGATACTGCATCATAGCGTGTCTGTCATTAGGAGTCTGTCTGTCTGCGCGCTCGTTTGTTGCTAGTACAGTAGACTGGATCACTGTTCACAGTCGTTGTTTGGCCAGATGCACGCGCGTTCATTTTGAATTCTATATCGCGGCGGCGGTGTGTCTCTCTTTCTGTTTCATCTATCTCTCTCTTATCTGTCTCTTTTCTCGCTTATTCATTTCATTTTTGAATTTTTCATTTCCTTTTTTGCTCACACGGATCACACTCATTCTCCTCTGCCCTCTTTTCTTTGTCTTTGTTCCTCATATCTCTATTCTTCTCGTCTTGTTTTTGTCACCTCAAACCCTCACGTCTATGATTACTCCATTTACCCCAGTCTTTTATCTCTATCATGCTACATTTGTTTCCCTTCTTTCTTTCTCTTTCTTCGAAATCGGTTGAATTCACTCCTGTTTGCCTCCTCGGTTCTCTCTTCAGGGCATTCTTCTTCTTTATTTTTGGCCTCTCCTACTTGATTCTTCTTCTCTCCCTTGTCTCCCTCTCTTCTTTGCCCTCTCGTCTCGCTTTCTAACTTTCTTTCTATCCCTACATCCTCTCTATTGTTATTTATCTTTTCAGGCCTTCTTTCCCTTGGTGATCTCTTTCTTCTCATCTCTCTTCTCTCTCTTTCTCTCGCTCACAAACTCTCCCCTTTGTGACCTATTCTCTATCTCTCTCTTTCTCCCTTTCTATCCCCCCCTTGCTCGACTCAGTCCCTATCTCTCATCTCCCTTTTGACTATTCTCTCTCTCCTTTCTGACTATTCTCTCCTTCTCGCCCTTGTTTGTCATCTCTCTTTCACTTTCTCTATGGCCTTTTTCTTTTTTGTCTTCTCTCACCCTTCCTCCCAGTAGTCAGGATATATCATTCATCCCCTACTCTCCCCTCTTTCATCTTTCTCGTCTCTCCAGGCTGCACCGCATTTCGCTAGGCGCGCTCTCCAGGCTCGCAAAAACTGTTATGCTCTCTCTCCTGTCTCTCTCCTCTCTATAATTGTCTTTTCATCACGATTCCAGTCTTTCTATCGCCCTTTCGCGCTCTGTTTGCGTCCCTTGTATATCTATCTGTAATCTCTCTTGTTTGGCATCTCTTCAGCGCGCTCATGAAACCCCATTAACCCCACACTCTCCCTTTGCTCTGCTGCGTCTCTCTCTCTCTCTCGACCAGACTCTAAAGTTCTTTGTCCTCACAATCATTCATCCGATCTCCATCTTGTCTCTCGCTGTGCCCGTTGTTCCCTTGCATCTATTCATTGCGGCCGCTTAGTAGAGTTCCAACAAGCCGGGATCCCTTCATCTCCTCATCTTTCTCTCTCACCCACTGCTTCCCATCCTCGCTAGAGGCCAGGCTCACAATCCCTCTTCCATCTTTTTCTTTTTTCCAATCCACTCTTCGTCCAAGGTTCATCTAAAGTCACTTCACCCTATCGTTCATCTTGATCATCTCCATTAAGCAATGAGGCAGGCCAAAAAGACCACATGCTGTCCACTCATTTCACTTTCTATCCAACTGTAAGCTCCAGGCTCACCAGTATGCGTGGCGCTCTGTTTTCCTGGATCCCTTCTCTCCTCTATCTTTCCTTTTACCGCACAATCACTCATTCATCACCCCTTAGGACTCTCACATGACTTTGCCTCTCGTTACATATATATCCCATCTTAAGCTCTCTTTGTTGCATCATCCAAGTCAACACTGTTTACTGTTAACCCTTCTCGGCTTATTAAGACCCAACAGAAACTCATTGTCACTCCAGCCTCTCCCCCTCTCTTCTCTTTCTCTCCTCTCTCTTCAGGGTCACAACAATTGATGTCTTCTGATCTCTCGTCGCTCTTCTATCATTACTCGCTTTCATTCACAATCATATGCATAAGCGGCGGTACCGTCTCCTGTCGCTTCGCCACTTCAACCCCGACTCGGGCCTCTCTGCTTATGACCAATCTTTTTATTTCCCTTTGTTGTCATCCCATCTTTAGCACTCCCTTTCCTCAGGCCTCACAACCATTTTGCCCCCTTCTCTCATTTCTCTTTTGTCTCGCGCACTCGGCTCGCAGTGGGTCTCTCTTTCTCTTATTGAGCACAATCGCAGCTTAGTGGATGGAATCGGTTGGGGTAATGAGATTGGTAGGGAATTTGCTCAGCTACTCATCTCAGTAGTTCCCCCTGCTGACGGGGGCAGACACACATTTTACACATGGACTCCCAGAAGAACCTTCACTCAAATGCCCCAAAAAATGTCATTTTTTTAGGCCCTATTTTCTTCTTTGGAAAAAGTAGATGAAACCGTGATTTAGTTGTAAATGAGATGCCCTCACCTGAAACGTGAAAGAGTCAACGTTCAGTGGCCAATTTTTAACCCCTTTATTTTCCTAAGTTAGGATCAGGGCCAAATTGACCTACTGGGGCTCGCTATTTTATCCAAAAAGAATATAAAATGTCATTCTACGACATTGTCTGAAAGCGATTACCTAAAAGATTGGAACACAACAACAACAAAAAACAACAACAATTTTACCAACGCTGGTGTGCGGAGAAGACGATTTGTTGGGAGTAGTTTTCCGCTCGACAAAACAGATGTGTGTCAAGCATCTTGTCACTACTTAACCACTCTGGGTCTCAGTTTCGTTTCAATATTGATCCACTAGGCTAGCTACGCAAGGGTCCAGAAGGGCACGAGATGGCACTCTGGCTTAATTTTTTTATTTTTTTTTCTATTAGAATTGAGGGACTTTTTTTTTTCTTTGTGGCCGTTCATTTGTCAGGTAGGGACCGCAATTAACTGCGGCCAAATTGAACCCAAAAAAGCGGTTCTCTAGGGTTTAGATATATGTGCACTACAACCAAAATAAAGTCTTCATACTCGGGGAGCAAATATGAATCTATGTACTGTTATCTTTGCTTTTTGAACAGACGACTACACTAGTAGAAAAAGAGTACCTTTAAGTGAACAGAACGAAGTTGACATCATATTGGGGACCGATGGGATGGGTAAATGAACATGTTCAAATCAAATAAAAACTTTCTGATGACTAATTCTAAAATGGATTTATTTTTGGGCACGATTACAAAAAACTTAAAACATGATGACAAAACTTGTGTATGGTTATTAATTTTGGTTCTCCAAGATCGTAACCGGTTCATGTCTGGAAAGGGCTCTGTGGTCCGATTATCTCCTCTCTTCACTGCAACAGTCCGGCGCAGTGACCTTTGCATCACTGGCACACATCTGCAAATCGAGTCTCATGTCTCCAGTCCTTCCCTCACTCGCTGAAACCAAGTTCCTCCGAGATACGTCAACATCCTGACGCACTTGAGGCAGGGGGCAACACATGGATGACTGCAGGCTGTCCGGCAAACACAAATACTTTAAATGACGTTTTTTATGCATTGATCCAAACTGCTTTTGACCAACATGGCAAATAAAGTACTACATCCCTAAATAAGGGATATGAGCACCTCTTTAACAAGAAGTCAGCCTGTGCCATTATCGATTTGAGGGAATAAGCAACAATGAGACAACAAACTTTTGACATCTCCAACAGAAAAAAAACCAATTGCACTTCATAACCCTTGGCCAAACTTTTAGAAATCTCTTCACAAACCATGGTTTCAGATTTGTATGGACCCACTGAAACGCCAACTTATGTATGATGTACAAAACGAATAAGAACAGAGAAAAAATTTGACAAGCTTATTCTGCGCAATGACGCTATGTGGTACATAATGATCACACGAGAAACCAGTAGTCATTTTACTCCAAATCTGTTTCTGAAATCTTATAAACCGCTAAGTATTAAACTGTATTTTTTTGGACTGAAAAAAAGGCGGTTAGGGACATTCGTCTCGCCACCAGAGCTGGTTATAGCCTCCACAATGCTCTTGCCTTGGAAAACTCTTTGAATCATGATGAAAAGTCTAGGTGGGAAAAAAATAATGGAAAGTTTTTCTACCTTGGTAACCAGAGCAGACTTCAAAGTGGGCAGTGACTTTTGAGCGCCATCATTAGGTTAATGGCCTCATTTTATGTTCCACTATACCTCCCCGCAGCTTTTACACCTCGGCCCCTAAATACCACTCAAATTAAAAACACTTACTAAGATAGCAATTGTAGAAGTTGCAGTGATGAATGAGAACAGAAGAGCAGGGTTCACACAGGACTCATCTAATAGAAATGACCACGCTGCACAGTTGTATTGATCCGTAACATTGTAAAAGAGAGCACTCTTCAGGACAAACCAAACATTTTTACTCTGAGTCAGGGCAGGTGATGCTGATCTGGTTCATTGGGAGTCGCCAGTGGGTCGACCTAAAAATTATATTCAGAAGAGCTAATATTTTGGGCATCAGGAAGTTGTTTGGTCTTCCACAACGAGGACACCATTCTCATCCTTGAGTTCTCTCAATCATTAGTTTTATTGCGATTGCTCTTATATCAGGTTTGAATTTTTCCCCCTACTACACATCACATACCTAGTGTCAAGTCGTTATGTTACAGTTTTTGTATCATGCTTTGGTATATTTGATGGAGAACTGTTTCATGTGGAAGCAGTATGGTGAGTAGCTTGTGGCTGAGGATTGAATGGGCGCACGGGAGAGAACTTATCTAATTACTCAAAAATTGCATGGATGACATCTAAAATCTATCTTCAGGCATGCTTTGATGAGAGGGAAACAGCATTCATAAACACAGTAGAAAGCTAAAACCCCTCTTAAAGTCAAGGGTCAGGTCGATTTATTTGTTCCGAGCACATTACAACAACCAAAATCCTAATACCAAACAGTGGTCACATTTATTACAGAAAGTGCGGCTCAACTTCTACCATAGTGAAGGCCAGTGCAAAAGAGGTCTATAGTGATCCTTTTTAAACATGATAAAATTGATAGGGGTTCTTTCTAATGTTTAATGTTTTATTGCAAACTTTGCACAATGCCACAAGAACAATGATCAGCCCCATCGCACAGTTTTCACATGAATTTGCTTGGGACTTTTAAAAAGCATCTCTCTTGTTGGAGGCGTAAGAGGGGTATCCTGTCCTGCATTCGAGGCTTGCGGCTCAGAAAATATAATGTTGTCACCCATTCCCTTCCCTATGTCACCTTCGCAGCTTCCACTGCAAAGCGACTGTCTTCACTTGCGATAATTATTGCATATGGGGTATACGAAAATGTCACAGGATTTTTCACCATACTAAACACCAGCACGAAAACTGGAAAATCTGCTGCGCTGTGTTGAAGAAGCAGGGCCCTGTCGCAGTTCAGCTAGTTTTGAAGAAGAGTCTAATGGACCCATTTCTTGGGTTTTTAATGGTTTTAGAGCAAGTATAATCCTAAATAATACTAAATATAGTGTTTGTTGGACACATCAAAGACGCTTTACAAGCTAAATGAAAACGGGAATGTCCTACTGAACAGGTGAGTTTTTAGTAGAGAAGTTGAATGTGCTACAATGAGTGTCCTAGTTCCTAATGGTGTGGGGGTTGTGAGATCCTCTCGCAGAGGGCTAGGGGGGCGACTGCAGTGAAGAAGACTCGGGCCCCATAAGTTCAGTGCTTTGTCCTGATGAGGAGGAGTTGAGGAGGCTGGTGTCGGCTGATCTGACACAGCGGTGTGGGGCAGCGCTGATGGTCAGAGGAGCGGACAGTAGACAATAGAGATAGGGAGGGGGCAAGGTTTATGTCATGGGGACTCAGACAACGGCACACCACCAAGAGTACCTTGTATTGGATGCGAATACACAGGAGGGAGTGGAGCCTGTTTGAGGGTCAGGGCTGTCGCTACCTTGGAGTGGGTATGAGCTACACACTATGAGGACAGGGGGGTCCTGTGTTGAGATTCATGTGTGGTGTTCATCTGGTTTGGAGACCGCGAGAGCGAGGGCATAGGGATCGGACTGATATCCCTCTGTATGAAAATATAGTATATATATATGTGCTCCATCACATGTCACAGATCAGAGCAACTGTCACGAAGGTGGGGAATTCCCTCCATCATGAGCATTTCTACTGATTACAAGGCCCACGCTGCGGCAGGACTGCAAGGTCTGACAAGAAATTGTTTTTACAGTTGCTACAGTTGCAACATGGTCCGTATTACCATAATCCTATTTATAATAAAGTGTCTCACCGGTGTCAGGCTGAGCACAGAGGGCTGAGTGCAACTGCTCACCTCGAAAGTGGTTGTCTTACTGTGTATCCTGCACCCAAACCTGCACTGGACCCAGTGTCCGTCAGGGTCAAAGGTCAACAGACGAATGTGCCGTTGATAGTTCACACGGGTCTGCAGGGGATCAAGATACCTTTTTTTTTTTTCAACGAATACGTTTTTTTGCCATTGTCAGTGGACAATAATAATGCAGAATAAACTGAGATATAATAATAGATCATAACATTGGAATAATGTTTAAGACAAACAAAAAAGACAAATAAAAATAGAAAACAGCCTTTGGACTGAATATATTACAAAATATACAGCAGAGGCAGGATACAGTGATGAGGCATTATTGTCAAATTGTTTGATTTTAAAAAGCCCACTGGATTGTGTGCGGCAGTGGTTTAGTGTTTCATTAGAGCTCATGTTGTCAAGATTCACAAGATTAACTTTTATAGTGCCACGAGTGGGAAAATTCATTTTGAGCTGTCCCCACCCATGCTGCCATCAGTGCTGTGCAATGTATCAAAATATAGCCATAAATACAGAATACATTCAAAACAATTCAACAATCCTGGGAAAATGGTCAAACTACATTACTTTTGGATGGCTCAGGAGGAGAGCACTTACTGCACAAGATTCATCAAACCAACGTGAAAGAGAAGCTAAATAAACTTCAGGTATGATTTTGATGTTAAACCATGGTTAAAAGCTTAAAAAGTCAGTATTACATCACATTGTTCATTATCAGCCGTAGGGCGGGGAGGGATGGTGGCCTGTGGAGATGTGCTGGTTTGTCACGTGTCTGAATGGGCTCCTTCACCAGGCGGAGTATTTATCACTCAGGACTCCCTTCAACAGTCGACTGCGTGCACTTGCGAACTGAAAGTAACCTTAAGCTCAAATCACTTTCAGCTTCAGGCTTGGCTTCTCCACTATTTCTGTAATCATGACTCCACCACATCAGTATTGGTGCATTGAGGCGACCCGTTCGGCGTCCAGACTGATTCTGTCTGACAAACTCCTTTGTGGAGTCTTCATCAGTGGTAACAGTTTTGTGTTAGAGATTTTGACAGCCCTCGGAAGGGCATTTGTAATCGTGTATGATTGAGGATGACAGCTCTTAGAATTTTCAGAAGTTGACATGAAGAGAACTTGTAAGAAAAAGCAGTTCTTCTGCAGAATGAGATGTGACAAGTTCAACAAGCTTTGTGTTGCTTTCCCACATGAAGCACAAACTTTAACATTGATATTATTCTGTAAAAAATAAATATATTAACACACCTTCCGGTAGAATAGAATCCTATTCTCCTAGATCCTGATCTAATACTATGCCGTTTGCTCAGAATTTGGCAAAAGTTTCTCACTGCTCAAGGACTATGGATCAAATGTAGACAATATGGCACCTTCACCTTTTTTTTCTGCTAAAAATGCTAAAATGTCCCTGCATGTCAACAAATGGTCTTATACAGTTGGATAAAAAAAATCCCCCAGAAAACTTTCTACTGTCTGGAAATTGATCTCCAGGTACAGATAAAGCTCTAAGCACGGTGTCATGCCATGCTTTACAGAGCTGCAGTGGTGTACATACCGTGACAGTTGTGTCTGGGTGGGTGATTAGGGATCTGTAGGTCATCACTGTCCCCTGGTATCTGCGTGTGGAGCTGTGCACAGGGACCACAGCTCAGCAGCCCCCACGGCACGCTGCAGCAGTCACACAAAGCACCATCAGCCCTCTGCAGCTCACCTAAGTACTCTCTGCCCAGCCCCATTGTGGAAAAAAAACAGGAAGTTAATTGAGAAAGACCGTCAAATTATAAATTGTTAAAATGACTGGAAACTTTAGGCAATAAAAAAATAAAAAAAGAAAAAACCCTACAAAGACCTAAAAAGTCCACACTGCTAAACTCAATGTATAGCTTTGCCTGGAATGTTCCAACAGTATGGCATTGAACAGTTATCTCTTACTGCACCAGGCCAAGTTCAGAATGTACAGTGACAAGGTATTATTAAAAAAAATATATATCTTTTGAACAATAAAAAAAGTAATAAATACGCAACATAGACAAGTTTAATGTTATACTGTGAAACAATCCAGATGTATTTGTATAGCACTTTACAACATGGACTGTGATGCTAAAGGAAACAGAGCACCCAACTGAAGTACTGTAAAGGAAATCCCATGTAAGAATTGTTTTTAGCACATACATTGTACACTACAGCAGGGTTTGTTAATACCATGGTGTGCACATTTTATATGTTGCACATGGGGTCTAACCTTAGTAAGTTTCCGCTATAGGCTCATTCACATACACTAGACAGCATTTTCGATATAATTCAACTATTTGTTAGTTTCACTCCCAGGCTACTATCAAAGAATGTTTTGGTTTTACTGAAAACTCAATTCTCAATTCATCTGTGCACTCTTTTCTATAATCTCCTCCTCACTGAGATCTCAGACAACCACTCTGACCAGACTATGTTACTCTGTCTCCTGCCATTCAATGAAAGCACACAACACATCTCTTCCACAGAGCTTGTGTAAACCATCTCTTTACCCTGTTCATTATAGAATCTCTAAAATGAAAGTCTGTAATGCGCTCGTTCTGCAGCCTTGTAATCTTGCAATTTTGCCCATTCATTCCATAGGCACTGATCAAACCAGACTACCTCGGCTATCCACGACGTGGGTTAGAAGTAGCACTAAGCACTTTATGATGTACAGCACTTTTACTTCTTCTGCAACTACGTTTATGTAAAATACTAATTAGTTTTTGAATTATGATAGTCATTGGTGTTTAAGCCCATAGACCAGAGGAGTACAAACATTTGGAACTCAACCTTTGACAAAAGTATTTGTTAGCCTAATTGATTATATCCAGCTGATATAGATTTTTATACTAATGAAGTGAGTGTTTTAAAGTCATTTAATCTGGTTTTATACCTGTCACTTTGTTTCATTGTATTAATATCCATTTGCCTTTTAACATTTTAAATAGCCAAAGGACATTTTGCATCTACATTTACTAAAGTGGCCATTACCTGTTTAAATATTTTTAGTGCCTCAACTTAAATAAATGAACTTGGTTAAATAAATGACGCTACACTTATCTCCAGCCTCAGCCCAGTTTATTCTGGCACCTTGCATATACAGAATATTCATGTCTGTCATGTCCATGTGCTGTTCATTAACATGCACTGTCCCAACCAAATAAAAAATAAAAATACTACACAAAATTCAGCTAAAAACTAGCTAAAAACTTTTTCATTTGATATAAAATTAAGTGTTGATTGGTACTTTTTATTTTATTATTTCCTTATAGCTATGTAATGACATGGTCAGGTTACTTTAAGAAGACAGACACACAAGGACTATATGGGAAACAGAGCTCACTGATTTTATGAACTGTTGTGAGTGTCAGAATAATAAAAAAAAAAAAAGCTTATTACAAATGAACTGAAAAACTGTAAATTAAATGTTGCCCAAAAGTAAAATGAACGTGAGTATTGTTGTTCATTTCGCCTAACTTCCAGTAACTAACAGTAAAATGCTTTATAATTACATGCAGTACAGTACAGGACAGTAACACAGCAGTCTTGTTTTGACCTCAATATATAACATAAGTGGGGCGGTTTGCAGCCGGAGTGTGAATGGGATGAAGAATCACAGCTCCTCCGAAATACGAGGCCATGGTTCTCGACTTTTCGGAAAAAGGAAAAAAGTGGTCTTGCCCTCTTCGGGTTGGGTGGTGTCAGTCCTTGCCTCAAGCGGAAGAGTTCAAAGTATCTCAGGGTCTCTGTTTCACGAGCGAAGGGAAATGGAATGAAGCGTGAGGACTGACAGGCGGATCGGTCGCTGTACGGTCCGTTGTGTTAAAGAAGGAGCTGAGTTCAAAGGCAAAGTCTTTGATTTTACCGGGTCACAATCAACATTCCTACCCTCACCTATGGTCATGAGCTCTGGGTAATGACCAAAAGGACAAGATCGTGGATACAAGCGGGAGGAGCTCGAAGTAGAGCCGCTGCTCCTCCACATCAAGAGGAGCCAGCTGAGGTGGCTCGGGGATCTGTTTAGGATGCCTCCTGGACGTCTCCGTGGGGGGGTGTTCCAGGCATGTCCCACTGGACGGATGAGGCCCCGAGGAGACCCAGGACACGACTGGAGGGACTATGTCTCTACACTGGCCTGGGAACGCCTTGGGGTCCCACTGGGAGGAGCGTGAGGACGTGTCCTGGGGTGAGGGAAGTCCTGGGACAGTCCCGCTCAGAACTTGCTGCTGCTCTGCTGCGACCCAGGGCCTGGATAAGCAGAAGAAAATGGATGGATGGATATATAAACAAGTCACACTGTCTTTAGTGTTCACCTTGACTTTGGCTCTGTGGTCACATGCTCCAAAAAAAGATAAACATCCAGTATTAACAGTATGCATAAAATTCTCTTGTGGCCTTCCTGGTGGGTAGAAGGCTTTTGAAGAATCCGCGGGTTGTCTTTTTTTCATCACATTTGTAATAACAAGAAGTATTGTTTTGAAGAATATTGAAGTCTCACTAGCAAGGACCACAACCTCAAACTCGGATGCAGAAATAAATGTATTGAAACAAAGTAGTAAAATAAAAACAAATGATGGTGCTGAATGGCTGTTTTGGGGCTTATTATGAGGGCCACGGGCTCCCAGCCTTGTAAACCCCGTCTGAAAAGATAGAATAGAGCATATTAGAAGAGGGTTGAAGGGAGGGGCACAGACACACAAACAGCGAATTGTGTGGTGATCCATAGACTGTATATATAAAATGGACAGAGATAAACCTGCTGGCTGCCATGTTGTGAATAGGAATGAGTATGGGGCACGCTCCGGCTTCCATCGACTCTGGCTCTAATTCACCCCTCTCTCCATAACGGTTGAAATGTTAAACAATACAGGTTCATATTATTTGACTATTTTAGTCTGTGACCAATTACAACATGAGCAACACCAAGCTGTTTGCGCTTTATTTGACTATTTTGTCTGTGAATCAAGAGATAAAAATTAATCTAACAGACCAACCAGTTGGAATTCCAAATATGGAACTAGGCCTCCAAGTTCGCCTGTATACCTGCTAGTCTCAATGAGCTGTCATTTGTATGAGCTGAACGCTATGGGTGAGAAGGACACACTCCAAAGTCCACTTCTTCTATACAGCTAAGGGCCTGGACCCAAAAACAAACTTATCTATTTCTGTCAGTGATAGACATGATCGCTTCCACTAGACAGCAAGAACAATGAATGACATAAACTGTTCAATGGTTTTTTAGAACCTGTGCAATGCAGAGAATAGTTACCAGGGCTGTGCATGGGAAGAGGGAATAGTTTACTCTTGCTATTAAAGACAAACATATCAGAGGTTTTTTAAAGTTGTCTTAGAAAGAGCTAACTTTGTCTTGTTATAGTCTTTGAAGTTCTCATTCAGTTTTGTGCTGTTTTATATTTGTATGTATATGTGATTGTATATTTCAAGTTATTAGATCATAGTAGGAGCAACAAACAGGTGAGGATATACGAACAAAATAAACAAAATACCAGTACACAAATATGCTGTACTGGAGCAAAACACATTTTGCTCAAATACATGGATTCCAATGTTGCCTGGAGGTTTTTTTTGTTTCCTTCTTTTTTTAAATTCCAAATCACTAAATCACTTGATGGGTCCACTCAAGTGCTCAGTCTCTAAACCAGTCATACCTCGAGTAAGGCAAGAACAAACTGCACCCCGAGAGTGGGTAGCCTAATGAAGGCAGGCTGTAAACTGTGGTAGGGGGGATTATTGTATGTGATAACAGTAGCAGCTGCCGCGCACCCAGTCCATTTAATCTGAGTAGTGTTTTCCCCTGGGGTGGAACGCCCACACCTCCCTCCTCCTCCCTCCGGACTGGTTTATTATTGATCATATTTCTGATGATTAAGCGTCTGGTGAGGTCCATGTTCTATCAGCAAAAAAACTTTTTAAGTTTTAAAGGTGTACTATGTAAACTTTTTCAGTGGGAGGCTCAGTCAATTTCAGTGACAGTTTTTCTCCTGGATGGTGATTTTTGTGTTGCTTTGCCTGGAATGAAATGTTCCACCATATAGCGGGGAACAAGGAGGGGAGTGTCGTTTTACATTAAAAATCATTATCAGCCTTCTGCATCTTTCACCTCTCTGTCATATCAGAGTAGGTGTATATGTACATCTATCTTAAGAGCTTAATAAAAAACACCTTTTTAAACAACGTAGAAGGTACAAGTAGTATGAATCCTTTGTGATTTTTGGCATGAATTTGTCCACCTACATATGTTCTGCATATTATGTGAATATAGAATATCTGTTGTTATTGTTATGAATGACCTTCCATAGGGTAGGGTAAGTGTCCCATAAAGGACCTGCTCGGATATTTTATTTAAGCCTAGATATGGGCTACTGTAACGTGACACAAGAGGAGGCGGATACATGATATTTTAATATTATTCACACTATTGTCCTTGAGAAGCAGCAAATATTTTACTTAAAGGGCCCTTTGATGCATGCACCTTGTTTTAATATCAAACGGTCCTGTATTACAAAAATTAAACCTTGTGAGCTTTATCCATTTTTAGATTGTTGTTACCTCATCAAAAACATACCTTGTGTTGTGTTTGTTTCACGTTAACGAATTAATAACAACTAGAACAGGGCGTCCAAAACTAGTGCCTCAGGACCAATTTTTATGGCACTCGGGCCTTCAGTTGAACGGGCCCAATATGATCATAATCAGTACATTTTATGGCAAAAATTGAGTAATCCTAACAATATCAGTCTACCCTGGGGCACATGTGGCTACAAACAGTAGCTACCATCACAAAAGTGGAGGAAGTGAATGAATAATGGACTATAGTGTCGCGACGTTGAGAGGCTTTGACAAAGCCTGTAAAGCGCATTTACAAGACTAAGGCATTATATTATTATTATTATTAGTATTATTAGTACACATAACCTAAATAACATCACACTTGCATTGTCATACAGACCTAATATTAATATTTCATGACGTATTTAAAGTATGAAGTCAAAACTATGTTACACATGCACCTGTCTGAATAATCTACTGTATTGAACACACTGGTCTGTGGCCCTCAGGTCGAAATATTTCGTCAACGATGAGGTCCTGCAGGTGAAAACGAGTTTGAGGCACCCTGGAACTAGAATGTTAAAAGCTCACTTCCTGACTCTCATAAGACAAAATGTTTTATAATTAAATGCACAGAGAACACATTCTTAGTTCACACCGTAACAAGCTGTACAGGCCACTTTAATTATCTAATGCTGTTCAGGAAGTGGAGCTTAGTTTCTTAGTGCAGTACCATATCTTCCAGTTAATTCATTATTTCATTTCATGAACCCGCTTTTAGTAATTGAATTTTATGTGCCAATGGCCATGCTGCCATGTCAGGGACACCCTAAGCTGTCTCGTATATTAGCCAATGTGACAGAGGACACAGGCTCAATAATCTGCAACTTCGGCCGGTTTCATTTACCGCTCAGCTCGCACACATAGATATTTAAATGTCAACGGTGAACATTAATATATAGGGATTTTTTCACACTGTTCACAAGTGCTCAGAAACACGCTGGCGTACTGTTGCTAAGCCAATGCAGCTTCTTAATAGCATATGATCAACATTTATATAGGGAGATTGGACATAGGTCACTAAATATTGTGGCAAACAAGAACACAGTTGATTTAAGACACGTTTGCAGTCAGATTCCAAACGCTTATTCCACACTTAGACGTATAATGCATTCCTGAGATCACCTGGATAACTGTACTGTGTCGGAGAATAAGCGATGCTCCTATAAGTTAGACAGCAGACAGTACAACAGCGGACTTATTTTGACCTCAAGAGCTTATACAAAATATTACTAGTCTGTACCCTGTGCGGCAAGAAATCAGTTTGCTTTCAAATACATGCTAATAATTGTTACAAGCAGCTCCTCGTGAACAACAAATTTTCAGATACACTAATGTTATTCCACCACAGTTACGGGCTAATAGGTTCTGCTCTAGATTACAGTAGGTGAAGTGTGTTAATTATTTAATAATATTTTTTTTTCCACTTTTTTTTTAAGGGGGGGGGGGGGGGAAAAGAATTCGTGTGAGACAGACGGTTATTCCATTGTCTCCAATAGCTTTTATTCGTGTGCATGGTGCTTTGTACACGATGTGAAGTGCAACACAAGAGATGCAAACCTGAAATAGTTTAGATAAAACAAAGACATAGATTCATAACCATAAATCATAGGGAGACGAGTAGGATTTACAGACGAGACACAAAACAGAACAGACAGGTGTCATTAACAGGAGCAGCAGACGGAGTAGACAGGGGACAGGAGGGGAGCGGGCTTTCCGCAGGGGGACAGAGAGGATGACCGGCCAGCGGAACAGAGGGCTTGGGAATAAGGTGACACAGTGGGACTGGGCTCTGGGGGACAGAGAGAGGACTGGCCCACGGGGACAGAAGCGGACAGACCAGGACAGAGCGGCATGAAAGCCAAGGGGGTCAAAGGTGGACTCTGAGTGGATTCCGGCATGGAGGGGACTAGGTTGACTCGGCAATTGGGCCAGAGGGTAGAACGCGCTCAATTGGACGATGAAAATTTCCGGCCCGAGGAGACCAGGGAGGCGTTACGGACTGGCTTGATGGGTGATTGGCAGTGGGGGGACCCCAATGGGACAGGATGTTGAACAGGCTCGCGAGGGTTCTCCGGGGGACAGATGTGAACTGGGACAGAGTGGGACTGGGACAGATTGGGAACAGCCAGCCAGACAGGAAGGCACTGGACGAAGACAATTGAGTGAGCGGCCCGCGGGGCAGGGTCAGAGAAAGAGGGTCGGGGTTTTTTTTTTTTTTTTTTTTTGGGCGGTATTTTGGACCGGGACGGAGGGGCATCGGGACAGAGAGGACTGGGCTTGTCGGAGGACTGAGTGACTGGATCAATGGGGACAGAGGGGATCGGCCAGAGGGGGAAGAGTGAAACTGGCTTGTGGCTTGTGGGGACCCCCCCTGAGTGACTGGCAAATGGGACAGAGGGGATCGCGGAGGAGGGGACGAGTGGACTGGGATCGAGCTGATTCAGCCGAGGGACAGTGTGTGCTGACACCAAAAACCACCAGGCTAAACAATCGACAAACATTAGGTACTAGATCGTTACAACTTCTTGTACATTCATTTACTGACATCTTAATTTGAAGTGCAAGAGGCATCGATGGCTTGGCGTCATTCATAATATTCAAATTTGAAGAAATATAAAGTTTACTCATAAAAATTATTGGAAAGAATGGGTTTGTGGTCCACTGCTCAAAATTCAAACAAACACATGAATCAATGATAGAATTAAGTCAGTTTTCTTTTAAGAATATTTATTTAAAAAGGACACAAAATATAACTTACTCTTTGGTAGTCTCGTCTACAACTTTGACAGCATTTAAGTTACCCAGTTTAATTTATTTTTAACATAAACCTTTCGGCACTTGAAATAGGGTGACCCACCTGACCCTCTTGTGGGTGCCCTCGACCCATTTTTTTCTTTGATCCACATTGGACATTGTATAAAAAGTTTGATTTACATAGAAAATTTAGACTTTTTTGGAGGGTCCGGACATTCAGGGTTGTACTATGTGTTACTATTATGAGATGTGCGGGTCGAGTTTTCCCTTCCACCTGCAGGTCCCGCCATCTCTGGATGATCTACGGCCCGCCCGAGCCCGTCTGCGTAGTAGAAACTATTTACTCCCTCGTACAACCACCCGACCCACACCTGCAATCGTGAAAACGTCCTTGAAAACAGACCTAATGAGAGTGAAAATGCTGTCAACTTGATGAACCAGCTGCAGTTTTATTTTCAAAACAAAATAAATCCCTCATCTATCCGCTCCCAATCGCTTTTTTTTTTACTTTCAGTCACGAGAGAAAGGTTTGTAACTTGCTAACAAAATCAAACATAGGCCAAAGTAAAATGCATGTATTTTTTTTTAAAATATTTTATAGGCTTTAGTAATAACATCCTACATATTTTTCTTCTGCGAAAAAATTACCCCGCTCCAACCTGACGGCACAATAAATTGATTAGCTTTCAACCCGCAGAGTCAACCGGCAAGCATCTCTAGTACGCGGTTGGATTTTTCCAGTCAGGTCTGTTCTGAAATGTCACTCCTATCTGAGTTTGTCAGTATAAGATTTCATAGTATTGTGTGTCATCCCTAGTTGCAATTGAGATAAAACAAACAACTTGAAAAAATCTTTAGGGCTTCACTTAAGTTTATTCTCTGTAGTTTGGAAATTTACAGACATTCACTAACCTTGTCATAAGTTTTCCAACAATTCGTAGTGGTCAAACCCGACTTGGAAAATCTGTTTTTTTTACAGAGGGCGCTATTTATACTCTTCTATGACGGTATTAACTGAATACACACCTATTATTTTAGATCCTGATTCTATCGAATAGAGCTGGTAAGATCACTAGATATTGCTCACAACATTCATGGCATGGATATTAATTTTTGCATAACTAACCTCTTTTTAAAAGTTATTTATTTAAATTTTGAGGCAGTGCTAGTTACCTTTTCAACCCTAATCAATAATCACATTTTGACAACCAATTTAAAGATTCTCTCGGCTCACACTACACACTGTCCTTCCAGTCAAAACACATTTAACAAAAAACAAGAGAGAACTGAGCATGCTCTGTACAACCTCAGTCGGGATCGCTTTTCCATAAAAACGTCATGAGTCTACACACAATAATGCACAACAGAACCCAAAAGTTGGAATATATAAATAATAACTAGCACTCGACAAAATCAACCATGGAGAAGACATAAATCCAGGTAATTACATACACTTGCTAAATTACGGTGAGATAAGAAGAGCGCCCCGCCTGGTGACCATACAATTCTTTTGTACACATACATTGACAAATCTTTTTCACATTGAGAGGGAGAAAAATAAAAGACTTACCTGTACACAGGAAATCGGCACTTGAAGCCGCGGACCTCAAGTAAATAGCACCCACTAACCCACGGCCAACAAAACTGCTCAAGTGTAGTTGTTTTTTTTCTTTTTTGCGACCATCCAATCGTGACCGTAACGAAAAGTTTGTACGAAAGATAAAGTTTGCATAGTAATATCACGTATTAAAGACCCAACATGTCGGTGTAAATGTAGCTAAAATCTCCCGCAAAACGGGAGGATTTACACAAATCAAAAACCGCTATACGCTCATTTTCGCCTTAAAAAAGTTTCGATTGTCAGCATTCCGGCAGTTGGCAGCAGGTGGAAGCCTCCTGGATATTTGTAGGCTGGATCTTCCAGAGATGTGGGTGGTAATTCAAGACGAGATGTATGTGGAGCACTCATTTGGATTGCAAGGGAGCATGGTCAGTCGTGTAGAGTTAGGGTTGGGAGGTGGCTTAGTCCATCTGGGCAGGGGCGGGGAAGTCCAGAGCGGTCCCTCAGAGGTGGGGACTGGTGGTGGTGGGATCAGGTGGTGAGACAGGGTGTGAGAGAGGGCAGCTGGAATCGTTTCAGGAGGAATGAAAGAAGAGAAAAAGCAAAAAAACTAAAAACTAGCATTACGGTACACCCAAAAAGTCAATTATTATGATAAACATGGTAACTTGGTGAATACTGTGTTCCATGTATGTGAAGGGTGGGCGATATAAAAAATATAAAAAAACTTTATATTCTGTTTAGATTCAGAACATGGGACCACGATGCCTGTAAAAATCTTCTTGTCCTTCTTGTGTTGAAAAAGTGAACGCAAATTCTTAAAGGTGAATGGAGTTGAAAAAAAAAGTATTCTTGTGGCCTTTATTTTCCTTTTAAACATGCTTTGGGTCGCGATTGTAACATTTACAACTAATGCCTGCATTTGAAAACAACACCATTTATGATCTACATCTCCATTTCCAATGAGGTATAAGGTATGTAGAACGTCCTCTGTTGCGCAGCCCCCGTGGGGATGAACAAAACCAAAATTAAGCCATGAGGTCAGACATGAATGCTAATTGAATGCTGAACCGTAGTGGAGATGATTTTTTGAAACCTGTAAAAATGACTTGGAAAAACTGCGAAGCTAGCAATCAGATTTTTGTTACCCTATGATGCCAACAATCCAGGCCAAACAGCACACGAGACAACATTTTTGACGTGCTCAGCAGAAGAATGACACTTGGAAATGTTGTTGATGAGACAGTACACAACAAAAGGTGCTTTTGCCTTTAAAAGCGTGGCACTGTTGTCGCATGTTTTTTTGCGAGGAGGCGTTGACTCCCACTTGACCATGACATTTACTTTGCCACTGGAATCGTCTACAACCTTCTGACATTGAACAAATCTTTAGTCCAGTGACAAACAGCTAGTAGCTGTAAAGTACAGGTCAGATCTGTAAACGAGAACCCTGCTCACAGTAAAGACACCATTTTTTTCAGTGTGCAGCCGCTTTTGCACAGGTCACTTTTAGCAACAAAAACATCTGTAAGTTAAGAAATGCCCGAGAAACCCCTTTGGGTGCAATTTGGAAACAGGTTCCGGGGGCACCATTCAAGAACAAAACAGTCACCACCTCCACGGATGACAAGCAGAAGCCGATAAAATACCAAGAAAAATTACATAATGTCACACTTTAGAGCATTTTAGAAAATATCCAGCTCCCCCTAGTCAGCGCAGTCAGACCCATCGCAAAGCTTTTCACCTTGATGATTTTTAATTGGTGACAGCATTCAGTAATGTTCTATTTATTTTGGGAATTGAGCCTCTCAGACCGAGCATTTTTCAGATACGGCCCATATAAAGACACCTAATCCAGCCCCTGCAGAAAACTACTTCCACAACAAATCACAAGCACATTAAGACACTGTCCATTAGTACCTGGACCATATTTCACTGCTGGCCACCTCCCAAGCTGAAAACATATGGCCTCGGGCTGCTGACTCCAGCTACTCCTGTACTCTGAGACGTCAACGGCCACACCAAGGCAGCACAATGTTTTAATCTGCATGTTGAATTTTCATTTCGTAAGTTTTTATCCAATAATCCTCCACATCTTCTGATCAATGCTTTTTGTGTGTTTGTCAAAACCTTTACTACTCATCACTTTACGGTGGAGTCTTATTACTTGTAGTAGTGACAAATGAGAGTTTCCTGTTGTTTAATTCCTTTAGTTTAATGCCTATAACAGTTGGTGGATCAACTCTTAAGTATAAATGTATATCAACGTGAGTTTAGATGAAGATGCATTTGGGAAGAAAGTGCTGCTAAAAATTATGTGAAAATTCATAGCGAAGCGTTAGCCCAGTGAAAAGCAATACATCTATTTAATTTCATCGCAATAAACAACAGTGGACAATGTCTTTATTAACCTGTATTACGTTAATCATTAGATTCTGGCCCTTGTAACTTAATCATACTCCACTTTTTAAAACTTGGCCAAACTACGGGGATCTTTCACTATAGTCTTTGTCATTGTCATAAACTGCATGTTTTTTCAATTTGTTTGTGGTTTGCTTATTAAACTTGTTGAATGAAGTTTTATTCCGAGGACAGCCAAAAAGTTCACTCAATATATAACTATAACATCAGATCAGTAGTGCAATGTGGGCCTAATGGGCTCATGCGACGCTGCCAAGCATACCATGCTAGATATTTAATCATGGATGTAACTGAACATCAAAATTGAAGACAGCAAATGCAGTACGGAGCAGTGGTGCGTAAGCGTTGGTGTTTAAAAGGGGGTCGATAGACAACAATGACGTCCTTGAACACAGGAGAATATCCTATTCCCTGGAAATATGCATGAATCAGCTCTAAATACAACTTTTTGTTTTGACAGGGCACATGAGAACCGATGAAAACAACATATAACATGGTAGTGGTAACAGCTCTAAAAGTGAATTTATGGTGCCTATGATACTAATCTCACTTGCTGTTTTTTGATCTTATTCTTACCAGGGAGAATTATTAGATGTCCCCCGTGTAAACCTACCCTCTTGTCAAATACTTTGTTTAAAAGGCACCAGTTGATATACAATACCTGCTTTATCTAACCCCATTGACTAATAGTGCACGAGCTGGATATATACAAACTCAAACATGGTCCACAACACATGGACGTGTCACTGGCCGTGAAGATGGTTGCTGAGTGCTATGCTGCTTTACATACCCAGTGCGTATTGTCAGACCCCTCCGGAGCAGCTCCCATACCTGACTTCTGTGCGACGCCCCGTACATAAACAGCAGCAGATTAAATCAACACTGCGACATCAGAGTTAGGAGTAGCCTCACACGGACCGAAGGTGAGCTGTACAGTGCTTTCCCCCTCTGCCCCCCCCCCATCACCACGCATGCTTTCACTCTCAGTAATCTATTGGAAATACTACTACTAGTATAAACATTCCTTGGAATGTGTCACTGTAAAATTTGATTTGCTCTTGTAGTGTTGGATAGTTTTTATTATTAGGGTTTAATATCATAAAAAATAAGGGCTTTTGCTTATCCCCCCCCTATATTGGTAAACTTTACTGCATATTATATGTGATTTGGGCGGTTTTGCCAATTATTCAGTCACGCCCGGTTCTCCAGAAGCACACAAACCACCCGCAGTAAGTTCTACTCAGCCTACCGCAAGCAACGCTCAACTGCTAACGGATATCATGTCCAATGAGGTTCCATCGATGTCTCTTCTGTATCCATCATTTTTTACTATATTTTTTTTTCACCCAAATTTATGTGGTAGTCAAGTACCTACCAGTTTTGACTACTCACTTGCACTCTTTGATCCTCAGATTTGGTCATCGATGAGTAATTCTGTGAGCATGTCCAGCTCAGCTGAATTTAAATATGAGGCTTGAGCACTGCCTTCTCACCAGTGGAAGCAGGGACGGTAAGCCGACCATCTACACTCCCGACAGTGTGTGTGCAGATTAAAACAGCCCCCTCAGATCCCTGTTCCACTATGCCACTGGGCATGTTTTGTCCGTATTTTTGACTGCCTCCTAATGAACAGCAACGATGTTTGCTCTGTCCAAGTCCAATAACAGTGGTTCTCTTTCTTTTATTCACTGGTCAGAAAGGGTATAGTAAGCAAGATAGTATGACCTGTAGATGTGCTTTTCCCTGTCGTCATGCCCTCAACCAACTAGAGACACCACCGGCACAAAAACCTGTTTAAGCCACGGAACGGAAAACACCACAGCAACATCCTGTGACCACCCTGAGAAAGACCGCCAGCGAGCAGCTTTGACAAACACTCTATTAAACTAGCGCGGTCGATTGTTTTTGCCAATGCGCATCAAATTACTTAATGCTACAAGAAATATCAAGATCGCATCACAGTGTATAAGTTTAAAACGTACAAAAATCTCATAACAAAGGATTTTCAACCCATGTTGCTTTCCAAATTGTGGTTTGCATTAAATTATGTAGCGATAGCGAGCTGATTTGTTTCTGGCACAAACGAGGAGAGTCACTTTAGTACGTAGTGGTATAAAACTTACTAGTGGTCCCCGCACCTAACCAACCACATGCTTAGCCTAACTGAAAGCTTATACAGACGACTTCTCGGATGTCCTGTCACATATTAAAACATCTCAAATGTGTTGGCACGACTCCCACCCTCAATGGTTTTATACGTAAAACATTACACGGATAAGCACCTTAGAGCATTAATAAAGGACGACCTGACAATGTACAAGCAAGGTGAGAGACTAAATTATTAGCCTAAATATGGTGTCTATCCGAGGCACAAAAATGTGCCAAAGCACATCAGATAGAAACTTGTGGAAAAACTGTTCAAACTTCAAACTTCTTAAAAATTGGTCGAAAATCGAACCAGTCAAGCACTCATTCATGATCTTAGCTTTGTGTCTAAGGCTGGTTGTACTCGACTGCTGTTTTATGAACTGTACACGCACTCGTGTACTTTCTTTGTAATGTCCCCAGAGGCGTTGCAATTGTTATGTGTCTATGGTCATATACAGATTTAATGGTATGTCTCGTCTTTTTTTTTTTTACACAGCCCAAGGGCAATGAACTACAATGCAAGCTATGGCGCTAAGTCTACATTATTTATGTTGAAGCTGCTATGCGACATACCCTTATATGCATTGTCCACTACATTCTAATTTAACTAAACATAAATAAAGGGGGGGCGGGACGCCACTTGCCCAGCTCAACATACAAGCCATAGTGCCCATTGTGTACATGAACAATGTGGGCTTGAGGTACGAATATAGGCTGTGAGTGAACAGACCTTCCATCCTCACTTCCTCACCTTCCCAAGCCCGCACTTCACTCGGGTGATCACTGTCTACCATGGTGCACCAACCAATCTTAGTCCACAGACATTGTCCCAGGTGTTTGCGCTCTTTCAGCCTCTTTGATGCCTGACAGCCGACGCCTGGGAAAATCCAAATTAACTTTAAACAAATAAACTACGCAAATCTAATCGCAATAATGCAATGCTGTCAGAAAAATTGCATAGATTAGGGCTGTAGATTCATCATGGATCACATCACAAATTGCACAATTTGAATGGATGTAATTAGCAACATCGCAATTCTATTTAAGTACCATAATATTCCAAACAAAAGATACATGTCTTGTTCGGCCACAAAAAACTGACTAACACTATGGTTAGATCTGTAAACCAAGTAGTCTACAATGTGCCTCTGTATTGGTGTATCGGTTCATATTCAGTTTGTTGTCAATTCTTCTGGGAACGTTAAAATGTGAACGTTGAACGAGGACCATTGAGGGACTATGTCTCTAGCCGGCCTGGGAACGCCTTGGGTCCCAAGGAGGAGCAGGAGAAAGGTCTGGGTGAGGGAAGTTTTGGGACGCCCCTGCCTAGACACTGCGACCACAGCAAGCGAAGCGGTGGAACAATGGATGGCTGGATCGCGGACACAGAATCCACATAAAAGACAAAACACAAATTCATAAATTGTAATTGCATGCTTGTCAGCAAAATCGCACAATGAGATTGCTTCCATATCGCTAAGCCCTACTGGTACACGTAAACCAGCGGAATGGATGGATTCATGTATTGCGCGATGCTCGAGACTGACTTAAAGAGCACCATCACCGGGAGGGAATATTACTCTGACCTTAAATTGAACACACACACGCTTCAGGGTGGCAACACTTAAAAACATAAGCCCGCACTGCTTTC
>JAIEZT010000746.1:0-33144 GCA_019594935.1 Periophthalmus modestus | reverse complement strand
CCACAGAATGTGAGACTGAAGCCAAAAACACAGACATTATATAAAACTCCACACGCTTCAGAGTTATCATGACCAGATGCCACAGAGTTGGTCTTACACTGTTCTGTCTGCTGCCCCCCGTCTTGGCATCCTAATATTGTACCGCTTAAAATTTCAAAACAGTTTCATTCGATGCAAACAACAGAAATCCTGCTTTCGCCCGAATTCTAATTTGATCCAAATCCGTTGTGGTTTCCTCCAGCGAAACAAACAGGACATAACCGTGTGTGCAGTGATCACTTCAGAGTCCTCCAAGACTGATGAGTAATAACCCGCAGAAACCCAAACTCTCCATGAGACAAAACGCGCCGTACTGCGTCTCACCAGTCCAACAGATGCTGGCATATATCTCAGTAAAGATCCCACTTTCCCCCACGTCGAAATGATACGACATGTATTCTGTGTGTGGCCTCATTAAAAAAATGTATTTTCTTTAAAGTGGCACTTTCTAAATAAAAAAAAAAATATACAGATAGTTTCACTTTGATTTCCAAAAGAAAAGAAATAGTACCATTGCACAAGCAACGCAGACATAGAAATGGGAAAACATTTTCAAAAATTTTGTCTGAGGATGATAACTGTCGCTCCCCCCAGTCTTCCAGTCCAGTCTGATCCAGAGTCTAAAAGACGAAGTTTAAATCTGTCACTGGAGCAAATCTTGCGTAGGAGGGAAGACGTTTCTCTCTCTCAGTACCGCAAGTCTCTTCCTTGCATTTACTGGTCAGATTTTACTGCCCTGGACCCTGACTTATATCTGTACTGATGGAGGCCGGCTAACTACACTGAAACGGCTAAACTTCTATTAGTCTTCCAGTTTTTCAGCTGAAACGGGCATGATTCGAGGCCCTTTAACGACTCTGTTATCGTTCTTATGTGTTCTGGGGTCTGAAGGATAGGAATGGTGTAGTATGCAGAGCGTGTAGATGGAGGTGTAGAGAGGTTTAAGTCCAGGTTGTAGAAGGCACCAGAGATTATGTCTCAGAGCGCCTGTTTAAAGAACGGATTCTCTTTCGCTTTTTATTTCCTAAACATATAATCCCTACTCTCCAGATCTTTCTTTTTCATCAGGCTGCAGATCTGAAACCTCACCTATCTCTTCAGTGTTTAGATCATTTGAGATCGTATATGATCCTCAGAGCTGTAAGTCCTGACTGGTTCTCTCACTTCTCTGTGTTGGTGGGCGTTCGTCTTTGACAGTGTTCAGTTTCCTCCCTCCAGTGTGACTACGCCACACTAGTAACTACTCTTCACTTACACTGAATCGACACAGTACTTTGCAAAACCAGGAGGCTAGGACTAAAATATTGCTATACTTTATATTTACACATTCACAACAAGTACTAACTGCCAAGCAGGCATACTTACACCATTTATAAACTTTTATGAAGAATCCTTAGGCGAGCTTTAAAATGTCCCATGTACAAGAGAAAAACACTCATCCGTCATAAAAAAACCACCGAGTCCCCGCCAAATAAAACTAGTCACAGATGAAGTTTTAAGAATGAGATGTGGTTCAATGTTTTGACTTGTTCCTAAAACATTTGACAGATCAAACTAATAATTTCACAAAGATGTAGTTTAATGTAACATAATGAGATATTTCCATAACCAACTTTACAAAAGTACATGACAGTTATTGTTGGTGAATAAAAATGAAGACTCCTTTCCCTTAACTGTAGGATTCTAAAGCCGACGTTGTTCTCCACCACGACAATCTCTCCAAAATATACACGATACTAAACTTTACACAGCAACGTGACAAACCTGTGCAGTTTTTCAGTAGTTTTATATCAGCGGGAGGCACTGACTGTGTGTTAAAGCTCTGAAGGGGGAGCACAGAGCGACGGGAGACTCAGAAACAGAAGAGAAACTTATTCAACTTTATATTAATATAGGTGAAGTGAATATTGCAGAATTATCAAAACAATAAAAGGTACCATGGTAACAACTAAAAACACTGATGGTTAATACTCCATAAGTGAAGTACTCCCCCCTCTTTACATAAATGTCTATATACAGATCCCAGGACTTTATATGCTGCAGATATAATACACACAGATTCACTCCACTTACTCGTGAAATAAATCACTTCTGTCTCATACATTTCCATGTTCTGCTTCTTTTCTCCATTTTAACACGGGAGAGGATGTTCTGGATGTTCTGGATGTTCTGGATGTTCTGGATGTTCTGGATGTTCTGATGTTCTGGATGTTCTGGATGTTTTGTGTTTTGCTTCTGTCCATATCCACCGCTCCAGTGTTTTTCACTTGAGAATAAACCGCTTCATCTGGAAATATTGTCTGATTCCACTGTTGAAAAAGACGAGATTGTTTTAAGCTGAAAACAATCTGCATTTATTTTGTGGTGAGAAAACTCCTCGTGCCAATATTACCTTTAGTTTTATGTTTTCTTTTTGTTTGGAGGTTTACGTGAGAATACAGCACCTCCTCTGCAGAGGAGAACAAAAACTCAGGACAACGCAGACCAACTCTGAACTTCTACTTGGAATAATAGGAATGAAAGTACAATTTGTGAGGAGAGAGTAAGTAAAAATGTACTCAAGTAAGAGGATTGTTACTTCAAAAATAATATTCAAGTTCAGATCATTTCATATTGTCAACATAAAGCTTTTGTCACTTGTTACAGTTTGGGAAAAGTACTCTGAAAAGTACTCTTTAAAAAGGTACTTGAGTAAAAGTAACTGAGTACTACCGTCCTGTGGATATTACAGTAATGTTAATGTGTTGTATAGTTCACTGCAGGGGTCTCAAACTCAAAGTATCTGGGGGCCACAGGAGGCGGAGTCTGGAGGAGGCTCAGGTATTCCACAAAAAAAAAAATGTGTTAAAAATCTTCTCAAAAGTCATGGCTGTTTTCGACCTACATGAGGAAATATGCCAGTTCTGGTGGATTTTATGGATATACATTGTTATTTGTTGAATCTTTTGTGACGGGAGGACACAGTGTGAGCGATATTGTAATGACACACTAACATTAAACTTTCATATTGTCCTGCGGGCCACAAAATATCGTTTCGCGGGCCACAATTGGCCCCCGGGCCGCGAGTTTGAGACTCCTGGTTTACTGTTTTATGGTATATTTGATCATTTTTGTTATGATATAAACGGTACCTCTGCTGCTGAACGTGTTCGTACTTCTGAATAAAACACAGGCAATCTTCTTCTCTCTTTTTTTCTTCACTGAGTTTGGCAAAAAAACAAAAAAAAACCCAAAAAACATTACATATTAGTTTCACTTCCTTAAAAAAAAAAATAAAAAAATAATCCTTTACACTCACCATTTCTATTTTTAAATTCAATCTGTGAATAGGTGATTTCTATAAAAAACAAAATGTGGTTAATGGTGCGTTTGACGTCTTCTGTGCATCGTTTCTCGTGGATACATCAGTTTTTTATTTTCTAAAGTTGATACTGACCCTCAGAGGTTAAAGCGTGAGTCACATGACCTCCAGCAGGCGCCTGATTGGTGAACTGGACCTACAAATTATAACACTGAATAATACTTAAAGTGACAGGTTAGGACGACTCATTTATCATCATATTCAAAGATTTGCTTGTTGTCCTCTTCTGATTCTATTTCTCTTTTTTTTAAGTTTCTCGTTTCACTTCCTGGTGGGACGTGTGCAGCAGATGTGACACGTAGAGCTAATTTCGTAACTGTTGCCCGTCTGTGTGAATCCTCAGTCGTCCAGGTCTGATCCAGAGTAAAAGAAATATATCAAATCAGTCACTAGACAAGAAGATTTAAGAGTGAAGATGTTTTTCTGCTGCTTCTTCAGCTCTGCTCAGATCACTGCTGGACACGGCCTTATATCTGTGTGAAGAGGATGGAGTTTATATCCATCATCCAGCTCCAATCTACACCTCCATCGTCAGACCCCCAATGCACACAGAAAACAAGAGGACGAACCAGGGACGCTGATATGTGTGAAAGCACTCACCAGGGGCCTGAACGATGAAGTACGACTGAGGCACAGTTCACACTTAGCTCCTCCTTCAGATACAAGGCCGTGTCCAGCTGTAAATCTGAGCACGACTGAACAAGAGACTTGGACGAGCAGAGAAACGTCTTCACTCCTACGACTTTTTGTCCAGTGACAGATTTTATATTTTTACTATAACTGTTTCCTAGCAACCATGATGAAAACAAGGGGCAAAAAAGAGTCTGAATTGTAAAATAGTCATTATTAGACTAATAGAAATAAATATCACCTGATAAACGTAGGTAGAGGTGTGTTCTCTTTTAGAAACCCCCAAATACTTCATTTATTTTTGTACTTTTGTTCTGTTTCTTTTATTATTTATTTAAAGGGACAACGCACATTAATAAAAACCAGTAGTAAAAAAAAACACGTGTAAATTGCTGAAGTCGCTGCACAGATCATTTTTCATTCTCAGTCCCTCAACATTTAAAACGGGACAAGAGACAGAACGACACAAAACAACAAACAACTCCACAGATCACAAAGAATCACACTCAACGTTTAAAGTGTCTGTAAAGTGCTTCAGTCATTTTAAAGTGCTGTAGTATTCAATAAATGAGTTAATTTAGTCTAAAACCAGTTCAGTCACATGTGTTAGTGTCTCCTGCCTCAGAGACACTTTACAGAGAGTCTCAGGTCTGAAAACATTCACACATCGACAAACTGAGTCATAATCTGAAAATCTGTCATATTCAACTGTGTCACTGACCCTTTTAATGCACAAATCTGAAAAACATAAAACTCAATTAAATAAATATCAGTATTATTGTGTAACTTTATTTGTACCTTTGTTGTTTCTGTAGAGCCACAGAATCAGAAGCAGGATCAAAATGAAAACTAACACACAAGATCCAACCAGGACGAGCACATGAACCGGAAAGATCCTCTCTGACACTGACGAAACAGTTAGACATTTATTATTTACATTTATAAAACAATTATCAGTCAACTTATTTTATGAAATACAATCATGTCATTTCATCTCACTGTGTAAGATAATATATGTGGGAAGGTGGCCCGTTTCATTATTTTATGCATGTTTGGTATTTTGTGTGATCTGCATGTTTTTTTTTTTGGTTTGCCTTGTTGCATGTTGTGATTTTTGACCTGTTTTGGGTGTGGTCCCTCCCTTTGCACAGCACCAAATGTCCTGCCCTCCTGATAAATAGACTGACTGAAACAAACGGAAAAGGAGAACGAGAGACAGAGGACGGAAGAGGAGCCCGGGCAGGAGAGGCCCGAGGAAAGGTCAGTGATAAGAGGAGCCAGGGACAAACCCGGAGCGACGCAGCGGCCGGAGGAGGCGAGAGACCGGAGGAGGCGAGAGACCGGAGGAGGCGAGAGACCGGAGGAGGCGAGAGACCGGAGGAGGCGAGAGGCCGGAGGCGGCGAGAGACCGGAGGAGGCGAGAGACCGGAGGAGGCGAGAGACCGGAGGCGGCGAGAGACCGGAGGAGGCGAGAGACCGGAGGAGGCGAGAGACCGGGCTTCTGAGTAACACCATTTAGACACCCTACTGGCCTTTGTTTTGTGCCCCCCCAGGGTCCACACGGCGCTGGAGCCCGGAGGAGCCCGGAGGAGCCCGGAGGAGCCCGGAGGAGCCCGGAGGAGCCCGGAGGAGCCCGGAGGAGCCCGGAGGAGCCCGGAGGAGCCCGGAGGAGCCCGGAGGAAACTGAGAACCCCACGCAACCTTCAGCCCTCCCGTCCCAGCATGTTTTATATGAAGTGTTTTATCGCGTTTTTATCTTTTGTAATAAATGTTTAAAACTCTGGCTAAGTCACTGCTCACCCCTGTGATCTACCTTGGGGCCCTAGACTCCTCAAACCGAGGTGGCGTTGCTGGGATAAAATTGGGGATGGCATTGTGGGAGGTCCATGTAAGAAGGGGGGCCCCTCTCTCACATATAGAAGGTAAATGATCTTGCAGCAGAGTCTTTTTGTGCGGGTTTTAGATCAGTTTCTCGAAGCTACAGCTACATCTCAAAATAGTGACTTTCCTTTAGACATTTTTTATGTTCTTTCGTACACTCGATCGTTCTGATTGTAGCACTACTTTAACTTCAGTCATTTATTTTAATTTCACTTTCCATGACCTTCAAAACACAAATACCGACGTTCATAAACATAAAAGTTTTTAATATTGTAAAGGTCATGCTACCTTTGATGACACATCTGTATTTGTCTGATATTTAAACATTTATTTGTGCACGACACCGATTCCTCACAGAGGATGAAAGGAGCAGGAAGAGCAGATCGGCACTTTTCATAGAACAAGAACTCGTCAGGCGCCAGTGTGAAAAGGGACTATTACAATATTTGGTTTAAACTATAGATGTTAAACTTTAGACTTCAGTGAGATCAATTATAAGTTATACATATTAGCTATTATAAGTTTAATTTCTCAAGTCTGTCCCACCCAATCACACAACCTGGTCCACTGTAGATGTGATAATCCTGAAAACAAATACAACAAAAATACATTTTACTCACGTTTGACACACAGCCAACTCTCTGGAGAAGTCAGGACGTTTTGTGCAGAGTCGTGAAGCTCACATCTGTATGAACCCTGATCAGACTCGGACACTGCAGAGATGTTGTATTGTCTGGAAGATCCATTTTGCATCAGTTGTTCATCTTTATAGAAAAGGACAAAGGAGAAAGCAGCAGAATGTCCCGGTTTACAGGTGAGAGAGACGCCATGTCCCTCAGGCACAGGGAGCGCCGGGATCAACAGGATCACAGCATCTGTCAAGAGAAAAATAATAATTCAAGGCAAGGCAAGGCAAGGCAAGGCAAGGCAAGGCAAGGCAAGTTTATTTGTATAGCACAATTCGTACACAAGGTAATTCAAAGTGCTTTACAGAATAAGAAAAAACATTAAAATCACACAAATCAAACATGAATAATCACAAATAGTCATCATAAAATTGACATTAAAACATTAAAACAAAAGAGTGCAGAATAAAAATAAAATCCTCTCAGTCATATGCACAGATAAACAGAACCGTTTTGAGCCTGGATTTAAACATTGTCAAAGTAGAGGCCTGTCTCACATCTTCAGGAAGACTGTTCCAGGTTTTAGCTGCATAAAACTGAAACGCTGATTCCCCATGTTTAGTCCTGACTCTGGGCACCAGCAGGAGGCCGGTCCCTGAAGTCCTCAGAGTGCGAGATGGTTCATATGGCACTAACATGTCAGAGATGTACTTTGGACCTAAGCCATGAATAGACTTGTACACAAGCAGAGCTGCTTTAAAGTCTATTCTTTGAGCTACAGGAAGCCAGTGCAGAGACCTGAGCACAGGACTTATGTGCTCGTACTTCCTGGTTCTGGTCAGGACCCGAGCAGCAGCGTTCTGGATGTACTGCAGCTGTTTTAAGGCCAAATTCAAACATAAATCCAATAAAAACACAACCACCAACTAACTGTAACCGCCCATGACCACAGCCTCGTCTGTGTTTGTGCCTGTGGCTCAGTACAACAGACTTCTGCAGGTGTAGACCTACCATGAACAGTGATGTTGACTGCATCAGACATTTGTCCAGTCCCAGACTCACACCAGAACACTGCTCTGGTCTCTGGAGGTGCAGAAAATTCACATGTGTGTGTGTGTTCTGTTGTGTGGGAGCGACACTGCTGTGAGGACTTTGTGGTCAGGGAAAACATCTGGACTCTCCACTCTCATCTGACGAGCCACAGCTCACTGACACTTTGTCCATGGTGAGGTGTTGTGAGCTGTTAGGAAGCACGTCTGGAGCCACTCTGGAACCAGCACCTAACAGAACATCTCAAATGATTGAGTATATAGTGTATAATAATGAAGAAGAATCAGAGACAGAAGTGCTACCTGCAGACCACACAAACTGCGGTGGACTGTATTCAGTGTAGAAGTCTCTCCCTCGTGCAGCTCGACACACAAAGCCGGTTGTGCTGCTCAGACCATGAACACTGAAGGAGGCATGTGCAGTCCCTGAGGTGTCACCACTGAGCACTTCATATGAGTACACAGCCTGATGGAAGAGGAAACAGCCTGGTACCAGTAAAACCTCCATCCTGCAGAGGGCGATGTAACGTCACAATTCAGAGAGACAGAGGCACCGGGACTGAACCAGGACGGAGGGAGACGCAGAGACGACAGGGACGACTTCATCTGCAGGGTCAGATTAAAGTCAATTATATCACTCTTAAATGTAAAGTACAGCTGAGGAGTCTGACCATGTTCTAGTCAAATAGTCAAATGGATTCTTTATTTTATTAAATTAGTGAGGTTTTGTGAAAAAAATATAACTTAAAATATAAACCTAAATTGCTCAGAAAACTTTTTCTTTTGTTGGAGTGGCCTTTACACTTCTGTGGGGGACCTCCTGACACATAACACGTCTAAATGACCATGTTGCCTTTCACTGTTTTGTGACGTGTTAATTTGTGGATTCACTGACACAACTGTTGTATTTGAAACACAACATACATTTTGAAATAATTCTTTATGTGAACATAGCTATGTCCATGTTGGACTCACCGATCACGTGCAGCTTGGTCTCCTGGCTCCACTGTGTTGTCTGATATGCTCCTGTCCCTCTGCAGCTGTAGTCTCCACTGTCAGACTCAGACACATTGGACAGTGCATATTCTCTGGTTGTTCTAGGTAAGTCAGCTCCTGTCTTCTTCCATTCATAAGTCCACTGAGAGTTTCCCTCATCCTCCACCTCACACCTGAGAGACAGGCTCTCTCCAACAAACACCTCAGTCCAGTCAGGCTCAGGCTGCACCACTGCTCTGTTTGACACTGTAAAGTTTGATCATAAAACTGTTATTCAACTAATTATGACACATTGACACTGTCAAGTGACTCCATGCTCCTGTAGCTTGTTTCTGGCAGTAACTCCCTGTTTACACGTCAATGGAAAACATTTCATTCCTGTTCAATTTGATCTGTATTTTTTATATATTTAGATGTAAATGATGAGGTGTGAACAGCTCCTACTGACAAACTGCACCACACCACAACAGTAATGTTACCTTGTATTTACAAGTTTGGGATCACTTTTACATCTTGTGCTTTTCTGAGGCATTACTGCTGGACTTTAAAATAAATGAGCATTTTTTTCTGACAGTTTCTAGTGTAAATATAAATGTTTGATGCCTAAAAACATATTTTGTGATTGTGGTCAGCTGCACACTGTCTGCAGACAGACAATCACTGCACAGATCTGACTCTCACCCAGTTTTTATGAGCTCAGCCTCACATTTCCAGAGGACGAACTCATCCAGTGTTTTCAGTGAGACTCAAAAACACATAGCTCTGTGTCATAGAAAAGGCCAATCCGATATCAACCAGTGAAGATTTGTGAAAACTTGTGTCTGAGTAAACACGTCTTCAGTCAGAGCTGTTCCCGTGACATTTTGTTTGGACTTGGTAAAGTTTCCCTTTGTCACTAGTTGTGTGTTTTTGTTGAGCTGCAGAGCCTCCACATCATGAGGCCTTGAGCATCACTTAATTGGTGATAAGAGCATGTTCCTTGGACATGTCTCTTTATTGGCCTTGGAAAAAGGAAGGATCTCTTTGAGAACATGTCAGTGTCAGTGCTGAGATACACAGTGTAGAAATAACTGCACTCACCAGTTTCCCAAATGGTGACAGTGTTACTTTCCGGTGTGAGACTGTGACTTTCAAATGTGAACAGTTATTCTTATTATTATCATTATTATTTATTACAAGAGAGCAAACACTGTGTGATCATATAGTTGAGGAGACAGGTGTAAACCTTGTAAAACAGGGGAGCTGCTGCAATTGTGTCTAAAGTGAAAAAGGATAACTCTGGTGAACTTGCTGTTCAAAGTTTTCATGACTCCCCGTCAGACACTTCTTAAACCAAACTATGTGAAAATGTTGGGAAGTCGACCAAACGTGAATTTATACTTCCACAACTGAAGAGCTACAGGAGCAGAGGCACAAACTCTTACACTCACTGAACACTCTCATTTACATCAGTTTTATGGCAGAAATAATACAACACTTCCCAATGGTAAATCACACAAAACACCACAAACTGCACAAGATATTTTCAGTTTATACTCACACTTTAGAGCATGGATGTTTCTCTACTGGTCTGTGACACTTTCAGCTGCAGTTAGACTTAAACTCACATATAACTTTGGTTCATTGGCTGAAACTTGAACATTGTGTCTCTCGTCTGTGGCACGAGGCACAGCTCAGTCTGGTCTGTTTGGTTTTACCCTGGTCGACCCTCAGCTCTCTCCAAATCTGATCCCCATGACCAAACACCACCATTATATTATTACAACAACTACACACTCATGACCAGTGTGTTTTTACTCACCAGTCTCCAAAATGTCGATCACTTTACTTTCTTTAGTGGTGATCAGTGTATCCACCCCTCTGCAGGAGTACACTCCTCCACGAGTTACACTTATTAAAGGTTTGTTCTCATTTAATATTTCAAAGTCAGAGGCATGACGTGAAGAGCGTCTGAGCCACTGACGGTTTTCAAAGTCCTCTACAGAACAAAACAGATCCACACTGCCCTGGTCTGGGATAATGGTTCTGGACGCCCATATCCCAATAGAGCGACTCTGCCCTGCACAGAGAAAAGTCATTCACACAACAGGAATCCATTATATACTTATCCATTAAACACTATTATGTTCATTTATTCAATAATAAAACCAGACTCTTAAAAACAAACTTATAAACTGTTTCTGGTACTTACATCTACCCGACAGTTCTCTCTGACCATATATTATGTCATTGCTCCGACATGTGTAAAGTCCATAATCTGCAGCAGACACTGAGCTGATCGTCAGCTCCACTCTGGTGTTTGTCCTTCTGATCTGATGAGACACATCTTCTGTCACCAGTCTGTCGTCTTTGTAGAGGCTCATCTTGTCCATGTCTGTGTGTGACCCCACACACCGCACAGTCACAGAGTCTCCGAGCCTCGGGGTTTTGGATGGAGCTTCCACAGTCAGGCCTGTGCAGAGCCATGTATCGGGTCAGGTATTAGTGAGGTCTGAAAGTTTTATTACAGAAAATACTCTAAACCAGATCAACTCTCCTTCATGAAATACTTCTGTGTTTGTAAACTTCATGTTTATAAAACTTTCTTAGTTCTGACCATTTCAACTGAAGCTTCTTTTAATTTTGTGATTTTGTTTTTATTGTTTCTTAAAGAGGCCAAGTTTAATTAAATATGATAAAGCATTGTACATGTTTTCTTAATTATATTTCATATGTCCATAATATAACCTTCTTACCATCTCACATTTTATCTTCTCTTAAACAGTTTTTAAATAGTTTTCTCATTTATCCCACACTGAGTGACCCAGTTGTCCCAAACTTTTATTTTAAATGTGATTTGTTCCATTTCTTTCGTCTAATCTGATTTTTACATTCCTCTATAGTTGGGCTGTTTTTTGTAGCACTTTTCCTTCATATCCAGACGTCTGAGTCAGTCCCAACAGTTTAACAGTTTTGTGTTAGTTTTTGTTCAAAGTAGTTTCAATAAACATTTGATTTTGTTCCATATATTTTCCTAAAATGATTTTAGTTTTTTTACTGATGATATTGACCTGAAGCTTCTGCTGAATCAAAACATGAATAAAACAGGAACATGACGTAGTTACCTTGGGTTGTTTCACAGAGGACAGCCATGAGATCTGAAATGAGAAGAGCAAACAATGGACAAAGGCCTGAGTCTGGATTTATTAAAGTGAATGTACTCACAGGAGCAGAGCAGAGACCAGACCCAAGGAGAGTCCATCCTTAAACCAGCACGGCTCTGCAATGAGACTCTTCAGACTCTCAAAGCTACACTCACAAGAGGAAGTCACTCTTTTTAAAATTAAATGTTCAAAAGTCCCCTGCACATCCTTCCTTTTCACACCTTTATATCTGACACTTTAAATAGTCAGAGAATGTGAAGTTTATAGTGACATTATAAAGTGAAATAAGGTCCACACTTTGAAATTAGTCTCACATCAAAACAAATACAATAGTTGAACCTTTCATAACTGAACTCGGACATATATTTTTAACTTCCACTTATGGCCTAGAGCTACAGGCATTTTCTCGACTCTGACATGGTCAAAATGACCCAATGTGGACAAATAAAGTCTATGCAAGTTGTGCAGGGCCCCACAGTTACGTTGAAAGTTTCATTTGGAGACTGAGTTTTTACTGTCGTAGTGTCACTACGACAAATTATTTTATAACTGAAACAATAAATGTTCTCACACTTGAACCACGTGGAAAACATAAAAATACCAAACAAGACAAAAGTTGAATGTTGCACATTTTGTGAGAGGTCGTCTCCTTCACTGTCTGATGTGTTACAGATACATTTAGTGCAGATGGTGACAGCTGTGCATCATGTTGTGAAGAATCACATGAACCGAGTGTCACTGAAGTGGTGAAGGCCCCATGTCACATTTTGCTCATGGCTCCTGAAGGTTAGATCCTGTTCTGTTTATACATTATCCCCCCTGGCTGGAACAGTTTGTTCTCACTGTGGATTTGCACTAATTGGGTGAAAAAAGAGACATATGTGTAACATGCAATAATTTTAACTAAACTAAAACATAAAAACCTTGTTGGTTTACAGGGGTGAAACGCTGTTTGGTCGAGGGGGGACAATAAAACAGAAATTAGAACTATGTGTAACCGGTTCATATATGTCAGGGGCGTCTGTCGTGATGAGGGTGTGAGGCGGACCAAAAGATGCGGGACTCGGGGCAAGTTTTACGGTGTTTATTGACAGAACAAGACAAGTGACGGGAGAACATACGAGGAGCTGGGTGCACGTCAGAGTCCAGAGGTGCAGGGAACACGAGCAGGAACACGAGCTGGAACACGAGCTGGAACACGAGCAGGAACACGAGCTGGAACACGAGCTGGAACCACGAGCTGGAACCACGAGCTGGAACCACGAGCAGGAACACGAGCTGGAACACGAGCTGGAACACGAGCTGGAACACGAGCTGGAACACGAGCTGGAACCACGAGCTGGAACACGAGCAGGAACACGAGCTGGAACACGAGCTGGAACCACGAGCTGGAACACGAGCAGGAACACGAACTGGAACCACGAGCTGGAACCACGAGCTGGAACCACGAGCAGGAACACGAGCAGGAACACGAGCTGGAACACGAGCTGGAACACGAGCTGGAACCACGAGCTGGAACCCACGAGCTAGAACCACAAGTGGGGACACGGGACACGAACAGGACAAAGACACACAGGTAGCACCACGGTGAGACAAACAGACGATCTGGCCCAGAGTGCTGGGTCCTGGCTCCTCTTATTCCGTTCAGGTGGTGTTGATTGCACTGATGGAGTCCAGGTGGGTGTAGGAGGAGCCAGGACTCCTCCCAGCTCCAGGCTCAGACAGGTGAGGGAGGAGCAGAGCACACACAGGAGGCAGGGACAGAACAGGATCATGACAGTGTCAAACTCAAATGGACCAGGGGCCAAATGAAAAAAATAGCTACAAGCCGAGGCCCGGACTGATCGAAAGTTCATTGAAAAAATGTAAAATGACCGCACATAGTCTAGTGAACCTAATTGAACCAACTGAAAATCTAACAAATATATTACTGTATGATCAGTTAATAAAGCAATATTTTCTTATGGCTCTGTCAGTATTTTTTATTTTCAACAGGCACAAAAGACAAACTTCCTTTATATAAAAATCCCCATAACCTGCACATTAAATGAATGAAGTGGGATTATTCAAGGCACCATCAGTATATTTTCTCAGGGAAATGACAAAAGTAGGTTAAATTTACTTCAAAGAAATAAATAATATCAGCAAATTTCTATCAGTCACTCAACTAAAATATTTTTAAAACAGAATTGGATTGAAATACACTAAAATGAAGTGCAAAACGCTATGGATGAGAGAAAAACACTTTCTGTGCCTCCCACAGAGTCAGTTTGGTTTTAAACTTCACTGTCCTGCACATCTCAGAGACACGACCCCGACCTGCAGCTGCAGGTTCATCACATTCAGACTCGTGATGTCACAGAAAACACATTTCACACACAAACGTTTCGTCTCAGAGTTGTGTTGTGTCTTTGCTTTCCAAGAACAGACAAATCTCCTCACGCAGCTCAAACATCAGCAGCACCTTTCCCTGGTTTATCCATCGCGCCTCAGTGTGACACAAATCACCAGCTCCATTTCTAACTCGCTAAAGTTAACAGCAGCGTGATGGTCTCGGGACATGTTCCATTTTCAAGGCTTTACCACAGAACTGCCGTGTCCCATTTCACCAAATGCACCGCTCGATGTTCGAGGTGCGGGTCGAAGTACCGCCCGAATGCAACGTGTGAACAGAGCATTTTAGGGCAAATTGGGACACGGCCATCGACTCCTGGTGTATGATACAATGAGAAGCTGTCAGCTCACCTGTGACGTTTTCCTCCTGATCTTCTCCCGTGTCCTCGCCACCAGTCCACTCCTGTGTCCTCCGGTCCACTCCCGCGTCCTCCGGTCCACTCCCGCGTCCACCGGTCCACTCCCGAGTCCTCCGGTCCGCTTCCTTGTCCACCGGTCAGGCAGATTTAAGACCTCGTTTTAATTCTTCCACCTTCTGTAGCCTTTGTTCCATGTCCATATTCTTGTTCTTTTGTCCACGTGTTTCGTTTCATGATGCAGTCTCAGATTATACTCTTTCATTACCACCACACTTTCTCCACACAGAGACACACAGGTTTTCCAGCCTCCTCCGTGAACATGTTTAATCCGACTCCCACCTTGTTTGAAACCCCCGGTTCTCAGTGTCCACCTTCTGTTTTGCCATTTTTGATGTGTATCTGAAAGTTGACTTTTGCTGTTATGCTAATGACGCTGATGAATAATGAAATGAAGTCGCCTCCCGCTCAGTGTGCCACCGTTGCATTGTGGGAAATGTAGTATTGGTGCGTGTTAAACACCTGCGGGCTGCTGCGGGCTGCGGTCTGTGTCTGACACATGTGCCATAGACACTACTGACAGAGGAGGGGGCGTGTCTGCCTCTGTCCTAATTGACGCGCCAAAACAACAGCAGAGCATCATGGGATTTGTAGTATAAGCGGTGAATGCGGTGTTACAGCGCTGCCACCGTATAATATCGGCGGGCCAGCTCTAATATTAATTTGAAATTGCCTCGTGGACCAAATATAATTACACTGCGGGCCAAATTTTGGCCAAGTCACTGATCCGATACCACACTGTATTTTCCTGAATGAGGGTTAGTGCTACTTCCTCATATGTAGCACTGCAGCTTGTGGCTAATGCTACTGCTAACTCCCAGAGCAGGTTAAATGCAGACTGTGGAGACTCTTTAGAAGCTTAAAACATGCTAATAGTGATGCTTTAGCCTTTGGTGTGGACACTGAACTTAAGATTATCTGTGGCTTTTTTTTTTTTGCCCCTCGCTCTGTGGTAGAAAGTTTTTAAATATGCATTTAAATTTAAATAAGCATTTAAATATGTTTGCACTGAGGTGGGAGAAGACAGCAATTTCATCTGCGCTATTCGTCTTGTGTGTATATGCACATTTGACAATAAAGAGAAATTGAATTGAATTGAATTTTTACGCTGCCACTAGTTCAGTTGACAAAAAAGGCTGGAGGTCTCAGAGTGACTCCTGTCTCCCTCTGGATCAGGGAGAGCATGGTGTGACAGTAGCAGCCTCGGGCCGACCTACAGAGTCACAGTCAGTAAAAGTGCTTGGAATTAGAGAGCCTGAGTCTGTCTGGAGTTTATGCATCTTAAATGCTTACTTTTCTGGCTTCTTTGGGGACAGCCTTTTACTAGAGTTATTTGCTCTTGTACTGTAACAGATTTGAGCAGCCTTACCTTTCTTCTTCACACTATGTGGTATCGGGCAAGTATCAGTATCGGATAAAAAAAAAATGGTATCAGAACAACATGAATCTTTTCCCTGTCTTAGGGGCACTCACAGTCCGCTGGGGATGCACTCCAGTGTCAGACTGTTCCCTTTCAGAGTGAGCACAGAGCTGTGTAAACCGGAGGGAGTGAAGAGGTGGGGCTTTCTGCCGGGGAGCACGCTGTTACCTGAAAGAATAAGACAATCAGTGATGTAATTTTAACCTCGACTACGGAGGCATAACTATGGGGAAAAAAATCGAACTGTTTAGTCCTTGTTTAGTACTTGTTCAGTCCAGGTTCAGTCCTTGTTGAGCTCTGGTTCAGTCCAGGTTCAGTCTTGGTTTAGACCCGGTTCAGTCCTGGTTCAGTCCCGGTTTAGTCCCGGTTCAGTCCCGGTTCAGACCCGGTTCAGACCCGGTTTAGACCTGATTCAGTCCCTTTTCAGTCCCAGTTTAGTCCCAGTTTAGACCTCGTTCAGTCCTGGTTTAGACCTGGTTTAGTCCCGGTTTAGTCCCGGTTCAGTCCCGGTTCAGTCCCGGTTCAGTCCCGGTTCAGTCCCGGTTTAGTCCCGGTTCAGTCCTGGTTCAGTACAGGTTCAGTCCTGGTTTAGTCCCGATTCAGTCCATGAACTCACTGGGCTGGACGGTGAGGGAGACGGCGGTTTCGGGCAGAACTGTCATGGCCGCTGTGTACTGGGCGTTGCAGATGTAGTCGGGTCTGGAGTCGGTCTTCAGGAGGTTTGAGAAGTACAGGTTTCCGTCCAGACCAGCTGTGACTCTCTCACTGAGCTTTATGTGGACCATCTCTGAAGAAGACAACACACAAGACCATGTGCAATTACTACTATTCAAACCAAACAATAAACCTTCAAACCAAACAATAAACCTACAGTGCTTATGACAGGTTTTCATGCTTTTCTAATTCTGACTTGGTTTGATGGGATAGAGCCTGTGCTAAATATTTATCATAATTTTTTTATCAGTTAAGTGGCAGTTTGTGGAAGAAAAAGGTTGAGAAGAAAAGCATAAAAATACAGGAAGTAGCGCTGACTTCTAAACGAGTCATCAAATTCTATGCAAAATACAGCTGCAATTTACGCTATTTTTTCTAATTTAAACCTTAATTTAACAAAAAGATGTTGTCATTATTTTATTTAACCTAATCATAACTGTCTCAGAAGCTAAGCCTGGATCGTGCTTGGATGGGAGACCACTGGGAAAATCAGACACTGCAGTAGGAAGCCAGTGGCAAAAACTGCAGTTGTGCCCTTAAGCAAGACACTTCTCCCACACTGCCTAATAATAAAATCGAGGGGCTGATGGTGCAGATTAGCAGCCTCGTTTCTGTCAGTCTGCCCCAGGAGACACTGTGGTTATAACAGTAACATAAACTGTAAAGTCCTGAACAGCCCTATGTAAATCCAGCGGTTAAGTAAAAAGTCATTAGAAAACACAGATAAATATATTTACTCTGTCACTATGTCCCTGTCAGATAAATACACACAAATACACTCGTTACAGGTGGAGGATATTTTATAAAACAGATAATGTTACTATTGTTGTTCTGGAGATTTGCAAAATTATAATATTGAGTCTTCATTAAAAATGAAGCTAAAAGAGTCAATTAAAAGACAAGTCCTCCACCAGCAAACAACAAGTACTACAACTACAACAACTACAAATACGACTACTACCACTGCAACTACTACAACTACTACTACAACTACTACTACTACCACTACAAATACAACTACTACTACCACTACAACTACTACAACTACTACTACAACTACTACAACTACAACTACTACCACTACTACCACTACAACAACTACCACTACAACTACTACTACAACTACTACAACTACTACCACTACAACTACTACAACTACTACTACTACTACTACTACTACAACAACTACTACTACCATTACAACCACTACTACCACTACTACCACTACAACTACTACAACTACAACAACTACCACTACAACTACTATAACAATTACAACTCGTGAAAAACTCCAATAAACGCACCGGATCCTCTCACTGTGACACATTTAATGGAGTAGATTTTTGTGTAAAACACACAAGAAAATACATGGACATTACAATCATGCTTAAATATTACTATTAACAAAACCACGCAGAGCTACACAAAACATATAGCAGCTTATAAAGATACAGCATGTACATAACACCAGCCCAAAGGAAGCTACAGCGAGCGAAAACGCGCCAAACCGCCGATTAGCATAATGCTAACATTAATGCAAAATTACATAGACACGCTAGCGCCATTAGCTTTCACTTCAGCGCGAATATACATGAAACCAAAGTGCCCCAAATGAGTCCAAAGAGTGAGCAAACATGTTATAAAGTCCCAACACTCACAGACAGATGTGTAAACGGGTCCAAACGACAGTCCAGGGCTCAAACACGATGAAGAAGAGACGAACTGTTCAAGTCTGAAAACAATACAGCAGCTACGGAAACTCTGAACGGACAAACCGCATTAACGCAAAACAGAAAATATTTTTGTCCACTGGGGGCAGAACAGGTTTAGTAGTAGTGATAAGCTACTACTAAGCCACAGCTGCCCTGGGACAGACAGACAGATGTGAGGCTGCCACCCCCCCCACTCTTCACGTTCATACTGCGCCGTGTAGGACAGTTTTACCACAGGCGCCCCACTAAAAATACTTTAATATTCTGATTTTTTTAACTTTTCCTTCACATTTTCACTTACACCAGCTTCAGTCTGTGAGCACAACCAAGATATTTGGCCCAGGACCTTTAAAGTCTCCCTTTAAAGTCACATTATGACTCTAAAGGTATTGGTACACAAGTGTAGAGCGCCCTCGTGTGGTCATGAGTGTGACAATAACGAAGATGTGAAACTATATATTTTAATAATTTCACATAAAAGTCGCACCCCTGGACAAACTATGAAAAAAGTGCGACTTGTAGTCCAGAAAATACGGTACTCAAGCTTCAAATGATAAATGAGACATGGAGACTGTGACTGTGACGACTTTTACTCCAGATGTGTTGTGTATTTTATATAAATGATCTCTTCTGTTCTTAAACCTCGTGTCGTTCAGGTGTTTGTGCTGCGCTGGATCTATGCGTCATGTGACTATCTCTCTGACATCGTCGAGGACATTCTCCACAACAACTGGTGAGTCGAGGGGCCCCGGGACGTTTCATCGATAACACGTCTGCCCTGTTTTTAGTTCAGGAAATTAAAGACGCTGGACATGATTTTTCACGTCTTAAAAACATGAAAAACAGAACGAGTTCATTTTAAAAAGTTCACAGTTACTCCTCATTGACTTTATTCGTTCAGACAGGGCCGGATCAGTGTATAGGCAGAGTGAGCAGCTGCTTAGGGCCCCAAGGCCACCAGGGGGCCCCCAAGAGCACATGCATTTATATTGAGAATAATATATCAAGTTTTATCAAAAAAACTAAGAAAAAAAACTAGAAAATTTCCCCAAACACCAAAAAGTGACTTGAAGATGCAAAAAAAAGTTGATTAAACTTGAATTTTTGAATTTTGTCTTTTTTTTTTTTTTTTTGTTTTTTTTTCCCCTATCCATCCGTCACACAGATGCACCGGGGGCCCCAGAGACTAATTCAGCTTAGGGCCCCCTGAAAACTAGAGCCGGCCCTGTCAGGATGTAAGATGGATCGAGGAAGCACCTAGAAAAAATCAAAACAAAAAAATAGAAAATTTTCCCAAAACACCAAAAAGAGCAAAAAAAAGTTGACTAAACTGTTGAATTTTGTAATTTTTTTTGCATTTTTCCCCTATCCATCCGTCACACAGATGCACCGGGGGCCCCAGAGACTAATTCAGCTTAGGGCCCCCTGAAAACTAGAGCCGGCCCTGCATTCAGAACATCCTAATGATTCACCATGATGAGTTTATAAGCACTTTTCACAACTTTCAGAGGCTGATACTTGGACAAAATCTGGTACAAGGCCTTTAATATAAGTCATTTTTATATTTTAAAAAGACAAAATCAAATCAAATTGAAACATTTTTTGTCCCAGCAGAAGGTTTTTCTGATGCTCATGTGTTTCTGTGGTGCTTGTCTCCATGGCGATGTTATTTCTTTGCCTGAAATGTTCCAGAGTTTTGCATTAACTTTATCTATCTCCACTGAGACTTTACTTGGCCGAGTTACACGTCAGATCAGTGGAAAAGCGAGTCCCCTCACAGAAAGAATGAATGATTTTAGATACGTTTAAGCAATAAGAACAGCTGTGATGTGACCTGCATGTGAACAAGGATGAAGATAAATGTAATGCCATACTGCGGGACATGCCAGGAAAAGTATGAACCGCTCTGTGGATCCGAGAAGGTGAAAAGTTACACAGTGCACTTTAAAAAAACTTTGAAAATATTTGTAATTTTGAGTAGCTCTAGATCTGAAATGAGACTGAACCAGGGAATTAACCCAAAAGACGACAAAAAATGAACAGATTTGTCTCTAAAAACACAAATACTCACATTTACAGCTCCCACGTGGACCACCAGGGGGCGTCTGTACACGGGCCACAGTTTGAGAAACGCTGTCATGAAGTACTTTTTTTTTTGTGTGATCAGATTTTAAGTATTAATCTCAACTACAGCTACAGTCTGATTACATTTCCCCCTTTTTGACCCCCAATGGGCACATAGACAAAAAAAAAGTTAAAAATAATAATGATAGTAATAGTAGTAAATCCACATTCATTTCAATATAATTAATCGAGTTTAAATTTACCCTGGATTATTACATCGAGTGAAAATAAAACACCCTCACTGTGATTTCTGCTCTGACAGAATCTCGTCCTGTTTGTCCCTGTGATCTGGGACTGTCCTGAAGTGACACGATTCTGGGGAAATGTCTGTGTCTCTGTGTAAATGAAAAGGAGTAAACTCTGCACTCAGAGCTTTATTCTGCTAAATGAAATCTCCAAACTCACTCTGACAATCAATGACCGGCGTGTTTCACTATCAGGCCTCACAGCCGCCGAAAAACTGTAATGTGCCTCTGGAAACACGTCAACCTCTGACGGTAAAAGGACACGTCTCACCCAGAAATAATCCAGCTGGACTTTTCTGCTGCATATATTATGTTTTTGTGCTTCTGTCAAACTACATTCATGAAAGATGCACATTTGTGCACACTCAGCTCTTTTTATATATATCACATAATGAACATGTTTAATGTGATTCTGCTCATGTCTCTGGATGGAGGAAATCTGGATTTACTGTAGGAAGGAATTAAAACCTGGACAGAATTATTTTTATTATTTTACTTTTTTATATCATTTATATTTATTATTATTATTATTATTATTAATATTATTATTACTATTATTAATATTATTATTACTATTATTATTATTACTATTATTATTATTACTATTATTACTATTATTATTATTATATTATTATTATTATTACTATTATTATTATTATTATTAATATTATTATTACTATTATTATTATTACTATTATAATTATTATTACTATTATTATTACTATATTATTATTATTATTATTACTATTATTATTATTATTACTATTACTATTATTATTATTATTATTATTATTATTATTACTATTATTATTACACTGTATTATTTCTGTGTTTATTTTGTATTTATTTTGTGCTTTTGTCACGTTCAGGAGAGAGATGATGCCTCTTCTGTCCCTGATTTTCTCGGCTCTGTTCATCCTGTTTGGGACGGTGGTGGTCCAGGCTTTCAGGTACAAAACACTTTAAACAAACATAAAAAACATGATTTAATGTGTCGCATTTACACCGTCAGAGAAAATCAGACAAATACTGGACCAGACACATGTTACATTAGAAGTGTCAGGACTTGAGCTGATTCAGAGACAGGAGCCTGTGAAGAACCAGGCTCAAAGTTCCTCCTCAGTGTCTCCTCCTTCGTCCTGAAATGGGACAGACAAGTTTGAAGATGATTTTTTTTTTTCCCAGTTGTAGCTACTTCAAAAACTTTATCGAAATAAAACAGTTAAAATGTAATAACATTCATACATTCATAAACCACAGAACACTGATTATTTGAACATAAAGTGTGATATTACAGTTTAACGGTTCTGTATTTGTGCAGGTTTAATCGATCTGTGACTAAACCCCTTTACCACCAGTAGAGGGCGCTGTTTCCCTTCATTTTATTATTGTATTTTTCTAAGTATTAAGTATTTTCTCTCAGTGCAGCACCACATCAAACTGTATCTTGATTTACTGATGTGAAGGTAAATGACACGTGACCACCAGGGGGCGCTGACCTATGGACCGCACCAGAACAGAACTGATGAAGATTAGAAGATAGACACAATAAAAAGACTCTCCTCTGTCATTTTCTGAGTTTTTTTTCAGAGTTTCTTCTTTGTTCTTTCTCTGTGAAACTTTAAACTCTCCTGACTTTATGTTTCAGACTCTTGATCCTCTTACACCAGAAACAAACTTTCTTATAACATAAATTGTGTGTTTTAGTGACTCCAGTGAAGACAAACAGATCAAGATAAAGCCCAAGGAGGCGCCAGCGAACAGCGCCACCTCCAGGCAAGAAAAATCCTGTATTTATAAAATCCTGAACCATTTTGGAGAAAGAATAATATAAAAAACTATCTATGTATCTGCAGTGAAGAGGTTATATCAGCTCCACAGGTTGTAGTAATAATAATGATGTATTTTATTTCTTTCATGACTCTTCAGGTCACGTCGAGTAAGAAACAATAAAATCACAAAAATACAAAGTAAAAAGAGTAAAAGACGCAGAAGACGTGATGTTTGAGTTTGTGGTTCAGGTCTGAAGAGGAGGCTTTAAATGAGTTTTGAACATAGACTGTTTATGTAAATGGGCGTAGCTAACCTGCTAGCTAAACAGCTCCAAACAGGAAGTGATCATGGGCGCACTTCTGGCTCCAATTCACTTTCTATTGAAAAACTGTGTCTCTCTCTCTGTCCCTGCCGCTGTCAGACTCAATTTGGTCTTAAATGTTCGTATTAACCCTCCGCCTGATCCTGGGGTTTTTATTTCACTTTTGTGTCTGTAAATGTCGTAATGTGTCGGTGAGAAGGACCAAAAGATGCAGAATTCGGGGCAAGTTCACAGTGTTTAGTGACACAAAACAAGCAAATGACGGTAGATGACGGGAGGAGCTGTGCAGAGGTGCAGAGACGGAGACGAGGGAACAGTAGCGGTACCGGGAAACAGGGTGGAGGCGGGAGTCCAGAGGTACACGAGCAGGTACATGAGAAGGAAAAACGACAGGTACAAGAACAGACCATCTGCCCCGAGTGTTAGTGATGTTACGTCTGTGTCTTCGGAGTGTGTGTCGAGGATTCAGTAAAAACTCAGGTGAAGTGCGGTTGGGGGCGAGGTTTGAGGACGTTGGAACCTTCCTGAAGCACCACGTGACTGATTCAGACGTGTTTTGCTGGTTTGGTGTGAACCTCGTTTGAAATATAAGTCACAGAGTCGACCCGTGTCTTGTGTTTGGTCAGTTTCCTGTTTTTCTGATCGCAGCCGTGTTCCAAAGAAGAACTTCGTGGAGGTGACGGAGCTCACAGACGTCACGTACATCAGTAACTTGGTGCGTTTGAGACCGGGCCATCTGAACATCGTCCTGGTTCTGTCCGACGCCTCCAAGAACATCCTCCTCAGCAAGTTCGCCAAAGAGGTGCACTCCTTCTCCGGGTGAGGCACAAACGCGTCTTTCTCCCGTGTTCTAGCGCTGGTCCCTCGTCAAAAACCTGCTTAAAGAGGTTCTAGAGTCATCCGTGCATGTTTGAGTAATCTAGAGATCTCTCCCAGGCCCTATTCAAACCCTCCTTACGGTTTAGCTGTAAGATTCTGTACGAGGCCCCGCCCACAAGTTGACATTGCCCATTCTCCCACACGACAGTCCTCCATAAATAGACAAAAAACATGATACAAACCTCTTAAATACCCCACAGAAGTAAATACCTCCTCTTTAATACCCCACAGAAGTAAATACCTCCTCTTTAATAAAACACAATAAAAAACTCCTCTTTAACAGATTAACCTGTGTTTTTAAACTCAGGAGTGAGACGTTACATTTCTCCTTCCTGAACATCGACACAAACACATGACGTGGATGAGAGCTCTGCTGGACCAGGCCCAAGACCCAATACCCCTGGACCTGGAAGAAGGACCGGACCAGAGACCGGACCAGAGACCGGACCAGAGAGACCGGACCAGAGACCGGACCAGAGACCGGACTACAGACGCGACCACAGGACTCGTGATGGCTCTCTGAATGGCCATAAGAAGTATCTGTGCCTGTTCAAACCTGTGTGTACACCGGGGAGGAGAGCAGGTGAGCAGTACCTCCTGTAGAAACCTGTTAAGTGTCTTGCCCAGGACACAACAACAGCATTCATCTGTGGGAGCTGGAATCGCACCAAAACCTGTGGGTCAGTGGATCTGTCCACTCAACCAATGATGTTTATGTCGACAGAGGGATTTGAAACCACAACCTTTAGATTAGTGGACAAAAACTCTACCAACTGAGCCACTGTCGCCCCCGTGTGTTTTATTTTTGAAACTACAACATTTTTAAACAATTTTTTCAAATATTCCCAAAAAAATTAAAGGGATGTGGGCGAGGAAAGCCTCAAATGCAGAACAGCTCAAACATGCATCACTATAAGTCATAAAAATCTATTTGACATTATATTTGTCTCTAAGGCCCACTTAGTCATGATTTTTACTTACTAAATCCACCAGCAGAGGGTGCAAGAACTCCACCTGCTGGTGCCCCAGAGAGTGAAGCAGAAGCTGCTGCTGGAGTTGGTTTAATGTGTAATCAAAGCCTCAAGGGTCAGAGTGAGTCACATCTATAAAACTAAGTTTTACACTTTCATTTGTCCAAAAATTGTGTAAAAAACATTTTACTTTTTCTGATGTTCTGGTGTTAATTTTTATTCCTGCTCCGTCTTCAGTAAATCTGCGGAGGACGAGGGCGGTTCTGTGAGATCCAAGTCTCGGGACGACCACAGAAAGTCCAGTCGCTCTCGGACCCAGTGGACGCTTCAGCTGCACCACAAACTGGACCGACTCGGGCTGTGGATGGAGAGGCTGCTGGAGGGAACTCTGCCCAGATACTACCTCCCTGCCTGGCCCGGGATCGACACCATCACCTCCAAGTAGAGCCACACATCCAGGGGTAAAGACGGCACCATCAGCCCCAAGTAGAGCCACACATCCAGGGGTAAAGACGGCACCATCAGCCCCAAGTAGAACCACACATCCAGGGGTAACGACGGCACCATCAGCCCCAAGTAGAGCCACACATCCAGGGGTAAAGACGGCACCTCCTAAAGACGCAGAAGAGATTGAGTAGCAAAAAACTGTGCTCAACTAAGAGTAACATTACTTAAAATAATATTACTGAAGTAGAAGTACAAGTATTTGGGAAAAGTACTACTCAAGGGGGAGGTAACATCTGATTTATAATTTAAAGTTAATGTATTTGAAAGGACTAAATACAAAATGAGCCAAATTAAAACCATTTCTGAAGGAGAAACATAAATGTTCAACTCATTTCATATTGTTACATAAAACTCAAGTCAAGTAGGACTAAAGGTATACTGCTAGAAAAGTACTCTGAAAAGTACAATTCTTTACAGTTACTGGGTACTACCCACCTCTGCTAAACAGAGCCACACACCCCCTGAGCAGGAGACGACTACGACGGGCAGATGTTCAGACCGAAACAAGCGACGAAACAAGGCACCGACATATTTAACATCGTCTGATTTAAATCATGAGGAGCTTGTGTTTCAGTTGTTAAACTGTTTATGGTCATGACTGAGTCTGTTATGTGAAAACAGAAGTGAAAAAGGATTAAAATCACAAACTTCTCATGTGAAAATGACTCTCGGAGCAAGACGCAAAAACACAACTCTCCAAATCTGCAGGGTGAATTTCCAAAAAACAAAGACTCGACAGGCGCCTGAAGAACCTCCACATGACATTTCCTCTGTGTCAGAACAAAATGTATAACGCCAACTCTTTTACCTGAGAAAAAGCGTTCAGTGCTTCTCTTGTTGATTCTTGGTTTGCCGTTTTTTTCTCCCCTTTTTTTTCCAGTTTTCTTTTTTTCCTCGTCAGCTGCCATGTTTGTTTTTGATATAAAAATGGATATTATATGCGACTCTCTGATTGGTTAACGCGCCTGTTTTCTTCTATCAGTAAAAGTGCATGTTTTTTGGATTTCTTGCAAATAAAAAAATAATAATAAAAAAAGAACTTATGTTGAATAAACACCACAGACATGGTGGGATATTATATATGTTTGATCCAACCGGGTCGTCACAACCTGGCTCCGCCCAGAGTCTTCGTGACACCCTCCAGCGCACACACTGTGGATAAATAAAAAGTAAATCCACATTTACTGTGGGAATCACTGCTGGTGACGAGCCTCCATCCACAGAAATGTGAGACTGACAGCACCAACACAGACATTTATACAAAAATCCACACTTCAGTTTATCTGGACTCCAGATGCCACAGAGTTTGGCTCTTACACTGTCTGTCTCTGCCCCGTTTGGATCTAATATTTACAGTAAAAATTCAAACAGTTTCTTGACAAACAACAAATCCTCTTCCACAAAAGTAGTAATTATTCCAAATCCGTGTGGTTCCTCAACGAAACAAACGTCCAAGTCTCTTCTTCAGTTCTGGTCAGATTTACTGCTGGACTCTGACTTGTATCTGTCTGAAGGAGGACGCTAACGACACTGAAACTGTAAACTTCTATTGTCTCCAGTTTCAGCTGAAACGGCCTGTTCAGCCTTTAAAGACTCTGTTATTTGTTCTTTGTTCTGGGTCTGAGGGGAGTAGCTGGAGGTAGATGGAGGAGAGATTATGTCTAAGGCTCCTGTTTAAGGAAGGATTCTCTTTTCTAACAAAATATCTCCCCTCAGACCCATTTCTTTTCTCTGGCTCAGATCTGAACCTCACTCTCTTCAGTGTTTAGTCTTTGAGATGTAGATGAGCCGCAGACTGTGGTCCTGAGAGCTGCTCTCTCTCGTGTGGGTGCATCGTCTTGGGAGTGTTCAGTTTCTCAGTGTGACGCTCACTTCACTCTTCACTTCACTGAGTCGACACATTACTTTGCAAAAACATAAGCAGGATTAAAATATTGTATCTTTATATTCACATTCACAACAGTCTAACTGAGCAGGCATACTTACACATTTTTTAAATTTTATGAAGATTCTTATAGAGCTTTAAAATGTCCCATGTACAAGAGAAAAAACACTCATCCGTCATAAAAAAAGCACCGAGTCCCCGCCCAAAATAAAAACTAGTCACAGATGAAGTTTTAAGAATGAGATGTGGTTAAATGTTTTGACTTGTTTCCTAAAACATTTGACAGATCAAACTAATAATTTCACAAAGGACGTAGTTAATGTAACATAATGAGATATTTCCATAACCAACTTTAACAAAAGTACATGACAGTTATTGTTTGGTGAATAAAAATGAAAGACTCCTTTAACTGTAGGATTCTAAAGCCACGTTGTTCTCCCACACGACAATCCTCCAAAATATACACGATACTAAACTTTACACAGCAACGTGACAAACCTGGTGCAGTTTTTTTCAGTAGTTTTATCAGCGGGAGGCACTGGACTGTGTTTAAAGCTCTGAAGGGGGAGCACAGAGCGACGGGAGACCTCAGAACAGAAGAGAAACTTATTCAACTTTATATTAATATAGTGAAGTGAATATTGCAGAATTATCAAAACAATAAAAGGTACCCATGGTAACAACGTAAAAACACTGATGGTTAATACCCATAAGTGAAGTACTCCCTCTTTACATAAATGTCTATATACAGGAATCCCAGGACTTTACACGCTGCAGATAATACACCACAGATTCACTCCCACTTACTCGTGAAATAATCACTTCTGTCTCATACATTTCCATGTTCTGCTTCTTTCTCCATTTTTAACACGGGAGAGGATGTTCTGGATGTTCTGGATGTTCTGGATGTTCTGATGTTCTGGATGTTCTGGATGTTTCTGGATGTTCTGGATGTTCTGGATGGTTCTGGATGTTCCCTTTTGGGATGTTCTGGATGTTTTGTGCTTCTGTCCATATCCACCGCTCCAGTTGTTTTCCACTTGAGAATAAACCGCTTCATCGGGAAAATATGGCTGATTCCACTTGTTGAAAAGACGAGATTTGTTTTAAGCTGAAAACAATCTGCATTTATTTTGTGGTGAGGAAAAACTCCACGTGCCAATATACCTTTAGTTTTATGTTTCTTTTGTTGGAGGTTACGTGAGAATACAGCAACCTCCTCTGCAGAGAGAACAAAACTCAGGACAACGCAGAAGACCCAATCTGAACTTCTACTTGGAATAATAGGAATGAAAGTACAATTTGTGAGGAGAGTAACTAAAAATGTACTCAAGTAAGAGGATTGTTACTTCAAAAATAATTCAAGTTCAGATCATTTCATAATTGTCAACATAAAGCTTTTGTCACTTGTACAGTTTGGGCAAAAAGTACTCTGAAAAGTACTCTTTCTTTAAAAAAGGTACTTGAAGAAAAGTAACAGAGTATACCTCCTGTGGATATTACAGTAATGTTATGTGTTGTATAGTTTTATCTGCAGGGGTCTCAAACTCAAAAGTATCTGGGGGCCACAGGAGGCGGGGAGTCTGGAGGAGGCTCAGGTATTCCACTGAAAAAAGATTTAAAAATCTTCTCAAAAAGTTCATGGCTGTTTTCGACCTACATGAGGAAATATGCCAGTTTATGGTGGATTTTATGGATATACAATGTGTTATTTGTTGAATCTTTTGTGAACGGGGGGAGGACACAGGGTGAGCGATATGTAATGACACACTAACATTAAAATTTCATATTGTCCTGCGGGCCACAAAATATCGTTTCGCGCGGCCAAATTGGCCCCCGGGCCGCGAGTTTGAGACTCCTGGGGTTACTGTTTTATGGTATATTTGATCATTTTTTTATGATATAAACGGTACCTCCTGCTGCCTGAACGTGTTCGTATCTTCTGAAATAAACACAGGCATCTTCTCTCCCTCTTTTTTTCTTCACTGAGTTTGGCAAAAAAAACCACAAAAAAACCCAAAAACATTACATATTAGTTTCACTTCTTAAAAAAAAAAAAATAAAAAAAATAATCCTTTACACTCACCATTTCTATTGTTACATTCAATCTGTGAATAGGTGATTTCTATAAAAAACAAAATGTGGGTAATGGTGCGTTTGACGTTATTTCTGTGCATCGTTTCTCGTGGATACATCAGTTTTTTATATTTCTAAAGTTGATTACTGACCCTCAGAGGTTAAAGCCGTGAGTCACATGGACCTCCGCAGGCGACCTGATTGGTGTGAACTGGACCTACAAATTATAACACTGAATATACTTAACAGTGACAGGTTAGACGACTCATTTAACATCATCATATTCAACATTTGCTTGTTCCTCTTCTGATTCTATTCTCTTTTTAAGGGTTCTCGTTTCACTTTCCTGGTGGGACATGTGCAGCAGATGTGACACATAGAGCTAATTTCATAACTGGTGCCCTCTCTGTGTGATCCTCAGTCGTCCAGGTCTGATCCAGAGTAATAAGAAAAGATATATAAAATCCGTCACGGACAAGAAGATTTAAGAGTGAAGACGTTTTTGTGCTGCTTCTCAGCTCTGCTCAGATCACTGCTGGACACGGCCTTATATCTGTGTGAAGAGGATGGAGTTATATCCACTTCATCCAGCTCCAATCTACACCTCCATCGTCAGACCCCAATACGATCACAGAAAACAAGAAGACGAACCAGGACGCTTGAATGTGTGAAAGCACTCACCAGGGGCATGGCTGAACGATGAAGTACGAATGAGGCACAGTCACACGTAGCTCCTCTTCAAGATACAAAGGCCGTGTCCAGCTACGTAAATCTGAGCACGACTGAACAAGAGACTTGGACGAGCAGAGAAACGTCTTCACGCCTACGACTTTTTGTCCAGTGACAGATTTATATTTTTTACTATGACTGTTTCCTAGCAACCATGATGAAAAACAAGGGGCAAAACGAGTCTATAATTGTAAAATAGTCATTATTAGAATAAAGAAATAAAATATCACTGATAACGTAGGTAGAGGTGTGTGTCTATTTTAGAAACACCAAAATTAACTTCATTTAATTTTGTACTTTCTTTCTGTTTCTTTTATTATTTATTTAAAGGGACAACGCACATTAATAAACACCAGTAAAAAATAAAAAACACGAGTAAATTGATAAGTCACTTTGATGCACATTTTTTCATTCTCCGTCCTAAACATTTAAAACGGGACAGAGACCAGAACGACACAAACTGAACAAACAATCTCCACAGATCACAAACGAATCACACGCAAACGTCTAAGTGTCTGTAAAGTGGACTTCAGTCTTTTTAAAGTGCTGTAGAGTATTCAATAAATGAGTTAATTGAGTACTAAAACCAGTTCAGTCACATGTGTTAGTGTCTCCGGCTCTCAGAGACACTTTACAGAGAGTCGCAGGTCTGAAAAACTTCACACATCGACAAACTGTAGTCATAATCTGAAAATCTGTCATTATTCAACTGTGTCCACTGAACTTTAATGCCACAATCTGAAAAAACATAAAATTCAATAAAATAAAAATCAGTATATTTGTGTAACTTTATTTGTACCTTTGTTGTTTCTGTAGAGCAACAGAATCAGAAGCTAGGATCAAATGTGAAAACTACCACCACAAGATCCAACCAGCACGAAGCACATGAACCGGAAAGATCCTCTCTGACACTGACGAAACAGTTAGACCTTATTATTTCCATTTATTAAACAAATTATCAGTAATTATTGGATGCAATACAATCATGTCATTTACTCAAGGTATAGATAATCGAGGGTGTAAATGACTTGCAGCGGAGTCTCTGTGTGGGTTTTACACAGTTTCTGTTGAAGCTAATGCTCAAAGAAAAGCTAATTGCTAACGCTAACCTAAATCGAAATCTCAAATGAACATAAAAAGCTTACACTAATGGAAGTCACTTTTGTACACTCGATCGTTTTCTGATGGAGCACCCTTTAACTTCAGTAATTTAATTCTGAATTTCAGTTCCATGACCCCTTCAAAAAACAATAACGACTTTCATAACACATTTAAAAGTTTTTATATTGTAAAGGTCATGCTACCTTTGATTACCGTCCTGTATTTGTATGATATTTTTTCTTTTTAAACAGCTAATGTTTTTTCTAATTTAAAAACTGTGGCTTCTGTTTGACAGTTCGGCTTATCATTTTTTCCCTAAGATTACAATAATTTATACGTTCCAAAAATAAACCGGATAGATGTTTAAAAGTAGAAAGCATTATTTTTTGTTTTGTTTTAAAAACAATTTTTCGTCTGTTTTGCTGCAGGGTGTATTCTCAGTTCCTCTGACTCCGTCTATCTTGTCCTGGCGCCGCTGGAATGGTCTTGTAAGTTCTTTTTCCTGAGTCATGCTCCACAAACCATAACAGCAGATACCATCGCAGGTCACGCCTTTTTGCGTCCTTGTTCAAAATTATTCTGCTGGTCGTCCTTAGTGAAACAACAATAAGAAGTGTCAGAGACGCCGCAGAGACGATCACCTCCGTTGATGAGTTTTAAGCAATAAAGACATAGTCACTCCTCTCAACCTTGGTCGCAGCGTTCACAAGGACACAGGAAAAAACTAAACAGCCAAAAGGCCCTCGCAGGTAACAGCGAACGGACGCTCTGGCCCACACGCGCATCCAGAGCGTCCACATAAGTGGTCGGAGGGCGGTTGTTCAACTACAAAGGTGGTCCATCCGATCTTGACGCCCTGGGGTTCAGGAGTCACGCTTGCAGCAATCGACCATTTTGGTAAATTTGGTGACAATTCTGATCTTGTACAGGAGACCACAGCACCTCTTTAGCCAATCAGGACGCAGAACAGGCACCTAATACACTTGTAAAAAAAGTTAATTGATCTGTATGTATTTGTCCAGTTTTTTTCATTTAAGCTGAGACGGCCTCCCTCCGCACATCACCCAACTCCTGTCCCACAGAAAATACCTCTTCCCGAGTTTTTCACTGAGGTACAGATTCAAGAACTGTAGCTCCTTTGTTGAGTAAATAAAAGTCTATGTCTGGAAAACTGGTGTATGAGTAAACAAGTTCTTCAGTAGAAGCTGGTTCCGTGACAGTTTGTTGACTTGGTTAAAGTTTCCCTTGTCAATAGTTGTGGTTTTTGTTTTGCGCTGCAGAAGCCTCCATCATCAGGAGCCCTTGAGGCATAATCCTAAGTGGTGATTAAGAGCATGTCTTGGACATGTCTCTTTATTGGCCTTGGATCAAAAAGGAAGGATCTCTTTGAGAACATGTCAGTGTCAGTGCTGAGACGACACAGTGTAGAAATAACTGCACTCACCGTTCCCAAATGGTGACAAGTGTCACGTGCGTGTGAGAATGAGCTCCTTTTTTCCTCTGCAAGGAGGGGCCGGGTGTGTGGGGCAGGTGAGGGGTCGGTGGCTGCGATTGGCGGGTTGGGAGGGGGGGGGGGGTCGGGGGGTGTGAGTAGGCGGGGTACACCCTCCACGATGTACAGAGCCGTTAGGCTGTAGCTTCCATTAAGGATCTCACAAGTCAGAATTGTGAGGCTGAAGTCGTCTGATCCATTGATATTTGTGAAATGATGAGCTCATATCGCACAGCTCAGCTCACCCCTGCCCACCTCTGGGATGAGGAGGACTGTGTCTGCACTCCAGCCCTAATACTTCTGGCTTAGTAGAAAGGCAAAATACATAAGAAAAGGTCGTATGGTTATAACGTGCGTATTTTCCACTTATTTTGCTGTTTAATCATAAAAAACATGGGGTGCAGACTTGGACCCTACAGACTGTGAATATTTAAGTGATTTTGTTCTGGACAGTTGTCTCTCCATCCCGTTCCCACAGGAGTACCCGCCCTGGTCGGATGCCTGAGGCTGAGACGATCATCAGCTCCACTGGTTTCCAGATGTTCGTTAAACTGATGGTTTGTGTATGATTTCACAATGACTCCATCTTTGAGAAGTGCAGGGGGTTTGTTGGAAGGGTCCTCACACTGCCAGGATCACTGGTCTCTGATGAAGGCCCA
>JAIEZT010000745.1:30672-63841 GCA_019594935.1 Periophthalmus modestus | reverse complement strand
AAAAAAAACATGGGGAGGAGATAGAGATCTTATATGAGGGGGAGAAAGACAGGAACAGAGAGAGACGGGAGAGAGGGGGGAGAGAGGAGAACGAGAGATAGAGAGAGGAGAGAGAGGAGAGAGAGAGAAGAGAGAGAGAGAGGAGAAGATAGAGGAGACGAGATAGAACCCTTATCTGAGAGAAGAGAAGAGAGAAGAATTGAGCATAGGGGGGAAAGAGGAAGGACCCAAGGGAGAGAAGGCAGCGGACTGATATGAAAATTACATCAAAAATTTTCAGAAACGCTCAAAAATTACTACTCCTCAAACACAGAGCCATAATGATGCTTTCTAGTGAACTGGCCCGTCTGTCTGTCATGATCCTTAGTGAGCATACAGACCGGCTCGTGTCCTGTGGAGAGGCCTTCCTGGCTTCAGATCCCAATTTTGGATCTGGTTCCTCTCCCTGGGGGTTTACATAGAGATAGGGCTACTGCCAAGGCCGAGTCCACTGATACAGAGTCAGAGGGCGGTGGTGAACAAGTACGCAATTACAATAAGTACACAGGCAGACGAACCTATATTTGGTTGTGTGTCTATAGTTCTAATCCTAGACTTGCCAGCATCGCGCCTCGGGCCACCCCACGCGCCCATTTGGGCCTTATTAATCCAGGTCCCCGCCGCTCCGTGACCGAAGGTTAGACTTGAAATAGGTAGGGTAGCCTTTTGTTCAAGGTCTTTCCTGCTTCGTTTAATTCTAACTGAAATTGAATACTTAATATTAATTCATTTGGAATCCATTGTTATACATACCGCCTTGGATGCTTCACTCATGCCTTTCTTTGCTTACATGTGACACGGCCGACATCCTCTAATTGTACTATCTACATGTACAGCCTTGCCCGGCGTCTGTCAAATTTTTAGAACCCACTTGTTGTCCCGTGTGTCATATAAAGTTTTGTCCCTCCCCTGGCCTATTCTGTACCTAAGGAAGGAATGTGTACATTCACAGGTGGGCGGGGGATGAGTGGAGTGTGAAAACGGTGGGTATCGACGAAAATGGGGCATCTTGAAATAAATATTAAATGATAACCTCAAACATGATATCAACTTGACTGCAACTCTGAGGCTCAACTGATAGAAGCAAACTATAGCCTGGTTAAAGATCTGAAAAGTCCACTTTTTTGCAGCACTGTGTCCCTGCTTTCCCAAGTTTTTAAATAAGTGTGGTGGTAGTGATAGAGCCTTGTTGGTCAACACAGGCAACATGAATCTATAAATACATTTAGAGAATTATATGTGCATGTATAGAGTCGTTTTTAATGAAAAAGAATAAATCCTACTGGGGTTACAGTGGCAGTAGCCCCGCTTTTCTTCCATGGAGAATTTTTTATGCCCACACTGTGGAATAATTCCATCTAAAGTCACATCTCCACCCATGAGATCCAGAGGGACAGCGACCTAGGAGTATGGTGCAGGAGGGAGAGTGGTTTCAGTGTTCACAATCGGGGATATACAGGAGGTGGCACGCAAGAAAAACCAAGAGAGGGGGGAGAGGAGGAGAAGCAGGGAAAGTGGTTCAGACTCCAGAGCAGCAGACACACATCGTGATAACCCTGGAATGTACTCTCTCTTATACAGATACTTACTACTGACGCTACCTGCCTTAGTACACACATGTGATGACGCTGGAAGGTACTCTTTGAATAACAGACTACTTACTACTACCCACTCTACTACCACTACTACCACTGCATTAGACACACATGTGATTGATGCTGGAAGGTACTACTTTGACTACAGAATACTACTACTAACTACTACTACTCAACTAACTACTACGACTACTACTACTACTACTACTACTCTACTACTACTACTAACGCACTACTAACTACTCACTACTCCTACTACTACTACTCTAGCTACTACACACTACTACCTACTAACTACTACTACTACTGCTACTGGCACAAGTAACACTGGCATGTACAGTCCTGTATCAGATACTATTGTCCTGAATATGTAACATACTGCCCTACTAGACAACTACAAGGAAAATACATTGTAAAACTGCATAAGGTGCAGCATATGACTCAACATGGAATGTACCATACACAAAAGTACTGCACCGCTCACTACTGCTGCTTCTAACACTGACCACTACTTGCGAACTACTGCATGAGGCCTCCATGTTGTACAGAGGAATGTACTGTCTGATTCTATAATACCACCACCACTACTTACACAGTCGCAGCAGCCATAGGACCTTCCCATGATACACTACAATGTTCTATGGCACTAGACCCTCGGAACTACATCGCAAATACATGCGTCAGAACCATACAACAAAACCGCCAAAAGTTAAAAAATAAATCCTGTGATCTCCCGACTGGCAAAAAGTTGTAGGAGGGACGACGGTTCAACACTGCTCATTGGGGGCCAAGACACTGTCTTCAATTTGAACTGAGCGAGCAGAGAGCAACGTGATGATCTAAATTACCGTTATGTTCTATTGCATACCCCTAGAATTTAAAATACCCCCTCTTTAATACCCCATACGAAGTAAACGCCGTGCTCCTCCTTGTTCGCTAATCACTGTTATTATAGATTTGATTGATGACAGAAAAGAGTGTGAAAATCTCTCTTCAGAATCTCCTTAAATAACACAAAAAAAGTGAATCAGACTTAATGTGTTTAGGCTCTGGAGATAATCTGATCTCGTTTAAAAAACCATCATTACTCTGCAAGCAGCAATTGCATCTAGGAGCACACTTCAAGTTCTTAGGCATAGCGCGGCGTAGCATGTTAACGTTTGTGTTTGGAGAGAGAGCAGACAAAAGCCGATTGGATTACAATAGAATGTTACAAGGGGCTTTCTGTCCTTCCGACACTGGGGTCACAACTGTTTCACATGTGACCAAAGTCTGTTTTATCTAAATCTGATTCCTGCCTGTAGGTGATCAGATTAATGGAAATTGGACATAAACGGGCCGGTCCATCTGATTGTGAGTAAATCCAGGTTTCTCTGACTGAGGTTTGGATAAAAAGGGCTCATAGCTAATGTTTAGAGGGTTTGACACACAGCTTTCTTCCGCAGACTGTTTTACAAAAGAATGGAACTACGTGAGTATGACGTTGACTCAGCCAATAGCTCCAGTCCAATGGAAGCTCACTCGAGGCTAGCAGTTAGCAGTGTAGCCAGTCTTACAGCTCCATATTTGCGGCACATCTAGGAGTCAATGTGTATCACCCAAAGAGCCACTCCGGAGCAAGGCTGTTTTAATAAATAACGCCCTTTCTTTTTTTTTTTTTGCGAACGCCCCTTCCCACCCCGCACCACTGGTTTGGCAGGAGGGGCGGGCATCTTAGCAACACGCGAATATAATTACTTTTTGCTAAAAAAAATACTAGCCGAAGGAGCAACCCTAGGTGGAAAAACCAGGGCCGCCTGATGTGTCTGTTGTTAAGGGTCGCCAAGTTTTTATTTAGCCGACAAAATAGTGCAATAAAAACAACGCCCAGGATGATGTCAGATACGCGGTTAGTATGAACATTTTAAAGACCAAAATGATGAGCTTTTTTTCTCATTTACTCATGTATATTCAGTCTATTTAACATATATACCTCGATATTGAATCTGTTTTATTTGAGACAACACCACTACTAACCCATAAATGGCTGAATCCTGGATCTAAATTTTACAATGTTGGTGTTTGTGTTTAAGTGGCAGTACAGACCGTGAGGAGTGCTCCCACTGGGGATGACACGGAGTCGAGATGAACAAGCGCCAGATCCCCGGACAATGGACAGCTAACAGTGCTAACAACGCTAACAACGCTACACGCGGCTAATGAGGAATCCGCCTTAATAGAGATCTGTGCACTTCGTGACACAGGGACATGAACATCAGCATAACCAGGAATTCAAACCGTTTCCACCTAGTAGGCCTCTGTGCACGAAGACCCCTGCGGACAATTTATCAGGTACGCCACATGTTTAGGACCAGGTTTAGGGAGCCAAGGTTTAGGACCAGGTTTAGGACCAGTTTAGGGCCAAGGTTTAGGGCCCGGTTTATGTGCCAGGTGTTCAGGGCCAGGTTTAGAGCCAGTTTTAGGACCCGGTTTAGGACCCAGGTTAGGAACCAGGTTCAGTCCAGACCTATTTCAGTCCCTAGTCTAGTCCCCTGGTTTCAGTCCCCCCGTTAGATCCTGGTTAGGTCCTGGGTTCAAATCCCTAGTTCAGTCCTGGTTCAGTCCTGGTTCAGTCCTGGTTCAGTCCTGGTTCAGTCCTGGTTCCAGTCCTGGTTCAGTCCTGGTTTCAGTCCTGGTTGAATCTCTCATTATTAAATGGCTCCCTTGTGTGCTCATAACAGTCTCTTTCGCTTTCGCTGGGGATGCATCATTAAACCCACTTTATTTAAAACAACACCTGTCCCCGTTGGAGACCAAACACAAACAGGATAAAAAAAAAAACAATCCAATGTTTGGGATAAAGTTTTATTTTTACAAGCAGAAATCTGTCTTCTCTTCCTCATACCACTCTGGGATTCACACGTCAATTTATATTTTTATATATTTTTGAAACTTTTAGATCCAACAAAAGTCTAATATTTGACAAACAAAAAACAAGCTGAAATTTGGTTCTCATCCAGGACAAAAAAATAGTGAATATATAAGTGCACATTTAAAAATAAAGGCAATGGGAGGGCATCTGACACACATGGACAGAAGAGGAGTCTGAGCAGAGATTTAAAAAGCAGGACTAAAGCAGGACTTGAAAACAGGACTAAACCCGGGATTTAAAAGCTCAGGACTAAGCCCGGCCTAAACCAAGACTAAACAGGGTCTAAACCAGGGTTTTAAAAGCAGGACTAAACCAAGCCTAAACAAGATCTAAACCATGTCCAACACGCAGTTACAAACCAAGTCTAAAAAAGGTCTAAAAAAGGTTTATAACTGGATTTAACCAGGACTCAGCCAGGCCTAAACCAGGTCCAACCCAGGACCAACCCAGGTCCAAACCAGGCCCAAACCAGGTCCAAACCAGGTCCAAACCAGGACCAAACCAGGACCAAACCAGGACCAAACCAGTCCAAACCAGGACTAAACCAGGACTAACCAGGACTGAACCAGGACTAAACCAGAACTAACCATAACTAAACCGCATGATGGACCCAGGACTGAATCAAGGACTAAACTAGATTTAAATAAGGGACTATTGCCAGGACTAAAAAGGTCTAAAACAAGTCTAAAACAGGAATTACATTACACAGATGAGGCCCCATGGAGACACAGGTAGGGCATCTGACACACACATGGACAGAAGAGTAAGTCTGAGCAGGGATTTAAAAGCAGGATTAAACCAGCCTAAACCAGCCTAAACAGGGTCTAAACCAGGATTTAAAAGCAGGACTAAAATCAAGCCTAAACAAAGGTCTAAACCCTAGGTCCAAACCAAGTCTAAAAAAGGTCTAAAAAAGGTTTAAAACTGGATTTACCAGGCCTCAACCAGGCCTAACCAGGTCCAAAAGCCAGCATTGGACCAGGACTGACCCAAGACTAAACTAGATCTAAATCAGGGACTAGGCCAGGACTAAAAAGGTCTAAAACAGGTCTAAAACGGAGGTCTTAAACAGGAATACCTATTACACAGAATAAGGCCCCATGAGACACAGGGGGGCATCTGACACACACAGGGATGGCATCTAACACACCAGGGAGGGCATCTGACACACACAGGGAGGGCATCTAACACACACAGGAGGGCATCTGACACACAGATTTAAAGTGGTCTGGTTTGCAGAGCACAGAGAATCATGGTGTCAGTTTGATGGAAAAGATGGACTCCTGTTTTGTGACTCTGAACACGAAGGATCAACAGAACAGAATGATTTACCCCAGAGAGAGAGAGGAATACAGGGAGGAGGGAGAAAGAGGGAAAGAGAGGGAGGGACAGATAGAGAGGGAGTCAGAGAGAGAGAGGATAGAAAAAAAGAGGGAGAAAGAGAGATACGATGGGAGAGAGGGAGGAGAGTGAGAGAGATAGAGGAGATGGAGAGAGGGTAGGAGGGGGAAGGATAAAGAAAAGGGAGAAAGGGGGGATACAAAGGGGGGCAAGATGACAGAGAGGAGTGATAGAAGGGAGAGAGAGAGAGAGAGAGAGAGCGAGATAGAGGAGGAGCACTAGGCTTGACTCTAGAGCAGAGGGAGAAGCATGGCGTGAATCCTAATACACAGAACAGGTTTTGAATGCAAGATATGAGAGTATGGAGTGATGACAGGGACAGAGGAGAAGAGAGTAGGAGAAAGAGGGGGAGGGGAACAGAGGAGAGAGAAAAGGAGCGTGGGGGCGACAGGAGTAGAGAGAGAGAGAGAGAGGAAAGAGGGGAAAGGGGAGAGGCGGGGAAAGGGGGAGAAGGGGGGCTCCTGACTCCTGAAGTAGGATTTGAAATGATCAGGAAGTGCATGAAAAAATCTGAGACAACACCACATAGACCAATATTTCCACTTTAAACATTATCTGCCCTAAAGCGCAAAATAATCAAACTAAAGAAACTGTTAGAAACTTGATGCTCAAAATCCGAAGTCATGAATAAAACCACAATCCCACCAACAATCCCACCACAGAAGTGACCATCATGCTGAGGGTATTCTGCATGTATGTCTATGGTGGAATCTTCAGCAATTACCATGGTGACACACTCTACACTTTAGCAATGCCTGTTGTACTTGCAGCTAAGTCAGTCCTTTATGGTCAGATTGTGTTAAAACAAAACTCAAGATTAAAGTCTAACTTGAGAAACAGAACTTCAGACAGAGCAGTGCCTCAAGTTAGCATCACACCCCCAGAGAATGCTGATGACATCAGCTGTAAAGTATCAACGTCCAAAATTCCAGCAGACCAGAGTACAAACAAATTTAAACAGCTAACCTTCTCTTGTTTCTTACCTTTGTAGAGTTTCCCCGCTCCTGGTGCCCACAAACGCCACCGGTTGGCCACTGTATTCCATACGCCGCCACCCGCTAATAAAAAATGCGCCCAAACCCTCCTCACTTTCCACGAACAGAGGCACGCCCTCGATGGTGCTGGTGCCCCCTAGAGGCTGGTTAAAGTCCCTGTCCACAGAAAGTTATCGTCGATCTGAAGAGGCTGCACACAAAGATATAACACAACATTTTAATCAGCACATTGTAGATTCCCTGTAGTTTACCTGAGCTGGAAGTCAGGGGTCAGAGGTCAGAGGTGAGAATCCTCATGTGGAGTTTACTGTGAAACTGTCAGACTGCAGATGTTATTGACCTGGGTTTATGGTTAATATCTGTGTAATTACAGCTTCCTACCATTTTCCCTCATCCAGAGAAGGTCTAGAGCCAGCTAGACCAGAGACCAGGTCAGAGACCAGACCAGAGACCAGGCCAGAGACCAGGCCAGAGACCATAGACCAGGTCAGAGACCAGGCCAGAGACCAGGCCAGAGACCAGGCCACGAGACCAGCCAAGACCAGGCCAGAGACCAGGCCAGAGACCAGAGACCAGGCCAGAGACCAGAGACCAGGCCAGAGGCCAGAGACCAGGCCAGAGGCAAGAAGACCAGAGACCAGAGGCCAGAGACCAGGCCAGAGACCAGAGACCAGAGACAAGGCCACTAAACCAGACAACAAGGTAGCAGTCTTTACACAAACACAATATTTATTTGCATGCATTTTGTGTATTTACAGTAACAGAGAGGGACAGACATATTCAAAAGTGCTTAAAGCCACAATATTCTTCAACTTCTTAGCTAAAAAAAGAGACACATTTCGGTTGTGTGTTATTGCACTGAAAAAACATGCGTCCTTACAGTGAGCGTAATTGTATTCTATCTTCACAGGCCTGACTCTTATCTGGCCTGGAGGTGGCCTCCTCCTGCTTGTTTCAATTGAAATGTTGTTCCTTTGGCTATAGTATTGCACAGTATGACATTAAATGTATCTATCTCCATGAAAAATGTCGTATGAAGTATGGTTTTAATGTTCTGTTTTCCATGGAATTATAGCCGTGACTGCTACCTCTAGAAAGTAGCTTTAAGTTAAAAAGTGTTCACAAAAGCAGAGGTTTTGAATGTTCTCTCCATGACTGTGTTCCCTCCATTGACCTGAAACATGCACAATAATCCTGCGCAGCGAGTACTCTGGACCAGGTCTTACACCTGTGTGTGTGAATGGCACTAATCCAAGTCTAATCTCTAGATCTGCCCATCGATTCCCTCTCTCCTCTGTACAATCTGCCTACAGCTCCACTCACTGATAACACAATTACTACACCCCCCCCTTTCTTTCCCTCTCCCTTGTTCATTACCTCTCTATCTCTCTCTCTCACCTCTTTCACTACACCCTCTCTCCTGTATTAACACCCCGCAGCTCTACTCATTGATGAACCCTGATTCCTCCTACTCCCTCCCCTCCCCTCCCATCCTCTCTCCCTTTCTCTCTTGTTTTAGCCCCCCTCTTTTCTCTTTCTTTCCCCTTCCCTCCCTCTTACCTTCCTCTCTCTCTCTCCTCTGTACAATCTTTCTGCAGCTTGTCTCATTGATAAAACAGGATTCCGACACTCGCTCTTTCCATTCTCAATCAACCTCCTGCACTGAGCCCTTCCAAACTCGCTCCAGGCAAAAGATCAGACTTTTTACAAGGAAAATCCACAAAGCATCTGTCAGTATCTCTGGGTTAAACTTGTATTTGACCCATCATAGACACAGGAGGAATATGCAAACTCCACATAGACACAGGAAAAACATGCAAACTCCACACAGACACAGGAAAAACATGCAAACTCCACACAGACACATGAAGAACATGCAAACTCCACACAGACACAGAAAGAACATGCAAACTCCACACAGAAAGGTCCAGGAGTCAAACCAGGGACATTCTTGCTGTGAGGTGAGAATGATGGCCCCTCCATCACCATGTTGCCACAAACCAGGATCAAACCAGGACTAAACCAGGATCAAACCAGGACTAAACCAGGATCAAACCAGGACTAGACCAGGACCAAACCAGGACCAAACCAGGACCAAACCAGGACTAAACCAGGACCAAACCAGGACCAAACCAGGACCAAACCAGGACCAAACCAGGACCAAACCAGGGACTAAAAAGGGTTAGGAGCAGAGCCAGAGGAGCAGAACAGACATGTCTGGACTTGTACAGGAAAATAAACAGCTGAACAAAGTTTATTTCTGAAGCCACAAGCAAAACAACAGGCACCAGAGACTGAAAGAGAAGGAAATATGGCAGTTTACAACCAGAACTAAACCAGATTTAAACCAAGTCTGAACCAGGACTAAACCAGTGACTAAACTGGGGAATAAACTGGGGACTACACAGGGACTAAGCCAGGGGCTCAACCAGGACTAAATCAGAACTAAACCAGGATTAAACTAGGACTAAATCAGACTAAAACCAGGACAGAACCAGGATTAAACCAGGAACCGAACCAGGGCTCAACCAGGAATAAACCAGGATTAAACCTAAACTAAACATGGACTAAAGCAGGGTGTTGAAACTCTCACTGCCGTCTCATAAAACCGCCTCATTCCTGCGGCTCTGAACACATGTGCGCAACTCCCACACATGAACTGACATTGCTCAACGGCACGAGGGTAAAACCTTCACCTCCCTTTGCTCTGTAAAAAGGAAAATTTAAAGATGCTCTGCGTAACTTTTGTCGGAGACCGACTTGTTTCCATGGAGATGTTATTACTTTGCCTGGAATGTTGTACAGTACAAGAGTGCAAGTTGTACATGGCATGAAGTGTATTCATTCTGCAGTTATTCCACATACGTTTTTTATAGCTCAAATACCTAGATAAACATGCGGGTCTTAGTGAGAGCAGGCTCGCCTCTCCATAGCTAGGACCTGTAACTTGACCTGGTGGCATCACCTGCTTGTTTCCATGGAGATGGTTAAGTACAATGCCAAAACTAGAATTATAATCAAAACTCGAGATAGACCCGGGTTGATATTTGCACTCTTTAGTGTATGACTATCTGCCTTAAGTCTCCACCAGAGGCTGATGTTTGGTTTGTGCTCACCACTGCCAAAAACATCTGTATAAAGCTTCATTGAAGTTTTTTTCTTTAGTCCAAAGAGAACACAACACTCTGAGCTCTCTGATCTAATCTGGAATGAAGCAGGGCTGTGGGTGTTTGTAATGACTTCAAATTATAAACTTGGGGAAATAATACAAATCGGCTTAAAAATATGGCCCCGAAAAATCAGAGTTTATGGCCTCCGGGGTGCTCTGGATTCTAAACAACCAGTATCGGCATCGGTCATGAAAAAAAAAAAAATAAACACATATCGGTGTAGCACAGGTTCCACCAAACCAAGACAGGATTATAAAAACCTGAAAACCTGCCAGATGCACTTTGAGAGCTTTGTGATTTGACTTCATAAAACCATATCTGTGCAGGTAAGTGCTGCTGGTCACCGCTCTAAAACAGACTGGGCCTGTTCACAACGTGTGGGTTAGAGTGACAGATTATGGGTAATGTTGTCACAGGAAACAGTGAAAACAAGCATTCATCCAGAGAGGCGTGTCCTTATGCTAACAGGAACAGAGAGTCATCATGGCAACGTGTTCTGGGAGAAGTGACACTAAAGGTTTTGTGTTAGAAAAACAGAAATAAATAACATTACAGGCGTCTGAACTGGAGGTGGAGACTTAGGTCAAGGTAAAAGGCCACGTTTGAGCAAAAATATAAGTATATAATCTGATTAGTGGTGTCCACACTTGTAAGGAGCAGTAGGCTAAACATTTAAATTGCCAAAAGTATCAGAAATCAGATACTGATCTGATACTAAAACTAATATTGAAACTAAAAACCATTTAATGTGGAAAATCCCATTCTATCGCCTAAATAAAAAGTTTTATTATCATTATGGTATGAGAGTATCCTTAGTATCGAAACAGAGTTTGAAATTTTAGTATTGTGACAAACCAGTGGTTTACCAGGTCAATTTGCTATTTAGTTTACACTGCTATTTCCATGTCCATGTCTCTCGGTTTTTACTTCTCTTTTTACTCTGTTTTAAATCACTGGGAACTAAGGGTTTAGCAACTTTTTCCAGCTTGTTAACAGAAGCATGTATGTTTAGTTTGGTGGACTTAAAAATAAAACAGGAGACCTCTAGACTTTTACCTGTGACGTGACAAAACTGGGAAATTCTAAATTTATGTTTTTATGGGGCTTCGAAGGAGTTTAAAAAAAAACTAAAAAACTTCATCAACAAGAATTCATCAAATAAGTGTGAATAAAGCAAAATACAACTCCAGGCATGTTTTTGAACAGGGACATCTTATAACATGATTCAAAACTCAAAATCCATCTGGGTATAAAAATGTGTTCTTTAAATATGTTTCTGCACCTGAGAAAATAATGTATTATTATGTTCTTTCTGAAGCAATCCAAATGAGGAGAGAGGAATTATGGGAGGAGACAAGAGAGGAGGGGTGCTCATAAATTACCCACAATGCTCAGCGGGCGTCTGGACCATGTGGAGATGTCTCTGAGGAGGTTTGCAGATTAAGGAGGAGTTTTAACCTTATCATCCTAAACAAAATAGTGTGCTAGTCTAGTCCCTGCTCCTCTGCATCCTCTGACCCGCTGACCCACTCCTCTGTGTCCTCTGACCCTCTCCTCTGTGTCCTCTGACCCTCTCCTCTGTGTCCTCTGACCCTCTCCACTGCTCTTCTGACCCTCTCATCTGCTCCTCTGTACATTTGCGTAGGATGCCTCTAAACGTTGTAATTTGAACTCTTTGGTCGGAGACAGGAAAACCTCGAGGATTTTGGCAGTGACACAGAGACGCCTCCCAAAAAGTGTCAGCACAAATGTGGAACACACAAGCAGAACAGAGGAGAGAGGGAGAGGAAAGGAGGAGAGAGGAGAGAAGAGGAGAGGGAGAGGAGAAGAGGTGGAGAGAGAGGGAGAGAGAGAGAGAGAGAGAGAGAGAGAGAGAGGCAGACAGAGAGAGCGGGGGAGAGAGAGATAGAGAGAGGCAGACAGAGAGAGAGAGAAGCAGAGATAGAGAGAGAGAGGCAGACAGAGAGAGAGAGAGGCAGAGAGAGAGAGAGAGAGAGGCAGAGAGAGAGGCAGACAGAGAGAGAGAGAGAGAGGCAGAGAGAGAGAGAGAGAGAGGCAGTGAGAGGGGCAGAGATAGAGAGAGAGAGGCAGACAGAGAGAGAGGCAGACAGAGAGAGAGAGAGAGAAAGGCAGAGAGAGAGAGAGAGACTGCTGAACACAGCCAAGAGTCCCATGCATTTCAGAACATATTTGTAGAGGTTTAAACTACAGGGTTAACAGCTTTTACACAGAATAAGACCCCATGGAGAAACAGAGAGTGCATCTGACACAAAGGGGCATCTGAACTCATACTGCTGGGAGGTGTTCTTCATTCATCTCTATGGTGGAATGTTCAGCAGTTACTATGGTGACAATGCTCACATTAGCAAACACTGTCATAAAAGATTTAGCCCAAGATAGTCTAAATACAAACTGTATTTAAAGAGCACATTGTCAGAAGCCTGTGATCAATCAGAGCTTTCATGGTCCTGTTTAGGAGGATTTTAAACAAAAAGGTGAGAGTGACTAACTGAAAAAACTTTTGGCTAATACCAGCTAGCTTGTGGCCGTAATCTTACTTGAGAGGGACTTACATAACGGCACAAATCAGCTCACCTGTTGTAGTTCAGATAAGTCAGTTCTTTCTGGTCAGCTTGTGTTAAAGTAAAGCTCAGATTAAAGTTTAACAAAGCCTCAGACAGAGTTAGCACAGACTCTTTTCATACTGCCTGGGGTGTGATGCTAAAGTAAGGAATATTCAGCTGGATTTGAAACCTGACTGTCAAACATAAATCACAAACTGGTAAAACTGGCTGATACCATCATGGGTGTGGACCATAGACTGTATATATAAATAGACATAGCTAACCCGCTAGCCTCCATGTTTCAAACAGGAAGTGAGCATGGCCGTACATTGACTCTGACTCACTTTCTATTGAAAAACCGTGTCCCCTCTCTCTATAACTGCTGCAGTGAGCCTCGTCATTTTGGTCTTAAAATGTAACCCGCTCTATATCATCCTGAAGTTTTTCTGTTTCACTATCTTGTCCTTAAATCAAGATATGAACATTAATAACGGACATTCTTTCCCCGAGGTCGCTCCCACTATCGTTAGCAACCAGTTTTTCATGAGGATAGACCTGCATCCAAAAACTACTTTTCCGCTAAAAGCTCCCAAAATGAAAATGCCAAATTCAAATAATGCATAGGTCCTATATTACGCAAATGTACTTTTTAAAGTACTTTTTACTTTAAGCCATGTGATAATGTTACCTCATGAAAAACATACGCCGAGTTCTGTTTAGTTTCATTCACACATGTTTGAGTAACACTTTATTATAAGTCTGTCTACATCTCCAGAGCTCTGTTCCACCTTGTGATGTCATGAAGTGGTAGTTTTCAAGTTAACAGCTCCTTTCACCTTTAGTTCAGTAGAGATTGGCAATTCCAGGGCTGAATTATTCCAAATGATTCTAGTGAAGATGTATTGAGTTTAAAAACACAGTGGAGCACTTCCTGAATTACCACATGACATCACAAGGTGGAACATAGCGTTTACTGTTTCAGAGAAGAATTCCGCCTAAATGTGCAGGGTTTGTGTGTTAAACATGTGCGAATGAAACAAAACACAACTCCAGGTCTGTTTGTGATGAGTACATTAGAACAGAGATCCAAAAATAGGCTAATATGGCCCTTTAATCTGTTTTTCTGCACTAGCACAAACCATTATTTCCGCATTAGCACATTTTAGCATTAGCATGTTTCATTGTGCAGTTTCAGTTTTTCTCCTGATCCCCGTTTTTGGCCCGCGCTGCCCCCGGTGGACGCGGAGCTAATGCCGCCTCTTCTTGTTTTCGCCTATTCGTAGATCACGAGGGGCCGCTTAGCTCAGAACTGCACTGTAAAACCCCGCAGTGTGGCTTTAATGAGGCTAAAGTCCCGCAGTGTGACTTTAATGCGGCTAATTGTGTGAGTAATTGTGTATTGATCGGAGTGCAGGAGAAGTGCTGAGTGAGAGGTTGAACATTAGACCAGATCAGGGACAAAAGAACCGGACCAACCAGACCATCTGAAGAGGAAAAAGCCACTTACACTACATTTAAGTCACTTTAGTCCACAGTTTAGCACACTTTTGAACAAACATATTTGAAGAGGTCTAAACTACAGGAACAATAAGACTGTACTACTGACACTTTGCTCTGACATCACGCTGGGGGTGTTCTACGTGTGTCTCTATGGTGGAATGTCTGTGTAATCCCTGAGTTGTCCCAGTCTGATCCAGGACAAAAGTAAAATTCAAATCTCTAACTGGACAAAAGTTTTATAGTGAAGACATTTGACTGTTCAGGCTTCAGTTCTGGTCAGATGCTGTGATCACAGCCTCATCTCTATCTGAAGGAGGAGCTCGCTACACTTCAGCTAACACACCTGTTTGTGTTTCTGTTTGTTGGAGGCGAGTCATATTTAGCATAATCGTTCAGGTGCCTAACAGGTGCTCTCACATCTATTAGCATACTGGCTATTAGCATAACGGCTAGCACTATTGTGTTCCTTGCTGGATGAAGTTTTAACTCTGACCAGAGAAGCCGAAAACTTCTTCACTCAAAAAACTTTGCCCAGTGACAGAATTTAATTTTTCTTTTTTTCTACGGTGGAATGTCCAGCAGTTACCATGGAGACACAATGCAAATATTAGCAAACACTGTCAAAAACGATTTAAGATTGTCAGAAAACTGAAGAAAAAAAGTGAGGAAAAACTGTTGGCTACAAGAGAGGGACTTGAACCACAACAGGTGAGCTGATTTGTACTGTTAAACAAGTCACTTCTTCATGGTAAGATTGTGTTAAAATAAAGCTCAGACTAAAGTGTAATAGAGCTAGAGACAGAGCAGTGCCTACAGTTAGTATGTGGATGACATCAGCTGCAAAGAATCAATATAAAGACGGGATATATAGTTTACAAAGGACATTTTATTATCAAAATAGAAGCAGCCTTTGTGATTTGAGAATTACTCCAACTCAAATTCCCATTAGGCGATACTGTGCAGTCAGATTTAGTCTTAAAGAGGGTTTGGTCGATTCAATTTGCAATAGAATAACACAAATAAAAGTAAGTGAAATAAATTGGCTCCTACAATACCAATCTGTATGACTTTGATCAAATCAGAAATAAACCAAGACAGAACCAGTATCCCTTTGTGTGCCGTCTCATCTCTATACGCTCAACCCTTCGTACCTAATAAAATGGCCCGCCGGTCGTATGGAAACGCATTAGGGACCCCTCCTGCCGTGAGTCATTAAGATTCTGTGTCGTTCCAGCATTTACATCTGAGCGTTTTGTGATCAGTCTCCAACGGCGACGCACTACGGATATATTTTTTTCTTCTGAAACAAAACCGCTCCGCCTGCTTCGGAGAATATAAAGACAAAGAGTACCGATGTGAAATGCAGGGAGGGCATCTGACCTAGAAACCTGTTTTCGCAATACTAAAATTTGTCGACTTCGATACTTAGAAATAGACTCGATCCCGATACCACGTTGAACAAAACATCAAAAACAAAAAAAGTCACCTGCTTGTCTTTATTGATAGAAAAGCTTAACTGTAGAACATTTCAAGCAAAGCAAAAAATCTCCATGGAGACGAGCATGATAGACCCTATACTAGAAAGTTACATAGTGTAGCTTTAAGTATTTCTATAATTAAAAATGCCAGGGATGATCACTTTTGTCAATATCAGCCTTTAGTTCATAAACAGAAGCAGAGTGACGGTGTTTGAATCTCACTCACTGCCATATGGTTCAACACCCATCACTTCTTTTTTTCCCAGATTGTTCCATTGTAAAACAGTCTATCCCCTCCTCCCTTCTCCCTCTTTCTTGTCCTCTCTCTCTCTGCTCTTCTCCTCCTCTCTCTCTCCCCCCTCCCTCTTATCTCTCTCCTCTCCTCTCCCTACTCTACTCTCGTCTCTCTTCCTCTTCCTCCACCTCCTCTAACTCCTTCGCCTCCACTCCCCGCCCTCCCTCTCCACTCCTCGTCCTCCTCCCCTCTATTCATCTTCTCCTCTCCCTTCTGCTCCCCCCCTACTCCTCTTCCTCTCCCCTCCTTTCTCCCTCCCTCCTCGCTCCCTTCTCTCACCTCTCACCTCCCCACTCCCCCCCCCCCCCCCCTCCTCTCCCCTTCTCCCCCCCCCCCCTCTCCCCTTCTCCCCCCCCCCCTTCCCCCTTCTCCTTCCTCTCCTCCCTCTCCTTCCCTCTCCCCCGTCTCCCTCGTCTCCCTCCTCTCCCCACTCCTCCTCACCCCTCTCCCTCCTCTCACCCCTCTACCTTCTCACTCTCCTCCCCCCCCCCCTCTTCCCCCTCTCCCCTCCTCCCTCCTCTCCCCCCTCTGTCACTCCTCTCCCTCCTCTCCCTCCTCTTCCCCCTCTCCACTCCTCTCCCCCCTCTCCCCCCTCTCACTCCTCTCCCCTCTCACTCCTCTCCCCTCTCACACGCCTCTCCCCCCTCTCCCCCCTCTCCCTCCTCTTCCCTCTCTTACTCCTCTCCCTCCTCTTCCCCTCTCACTCCTCTCCCCCTCTCACTCCTCTCACCCCTCTCACTCCTCTCACCCCCTCTCTCACTCCTCTCACCCCTCTCACTCCCCCTCTCCCCCCCCCCTCTCCACTCCTCTCACTCCTCTCTCCCCCCTCTCCCCCCTCTCCCTCTTCTCTCCCCCCTCTCCCTCTTCTCCCCCCTCTCACTCCTCTCACTCCTCTGAACAGCAGGAGCCTGGCCGCAGAAAGCAGAGTGATGACATAATGAAATGAGTGATGTTGAAACTGACGGATGCTTTTATCTTCCCAAACTGTGGCCGTGCGTATGTGAGGGACTCGAGTTTAGAGTCTCAGGAGAACGACGCTGCAGGTTCTGATCTCAGGCCAATCAAGTGTCAATCAGCAACGCACGAGATCACACAAAGTTTAGTATCGCGAAATCCATATTAAAAGTTAGGTAGAATTTATTATCCCTGTATTTGTCTCCACTGTACCTGCTCCATTCTTCTTGTCTGGGTCAAACCTGCATTAGCAGGCCTGTCACCATAGCGACATTTAATGTATGTGAGATGGAATAATAAGTTTGTATTGATCGTGTTTACTTTTTCTTTGCTCTACTGGGACATTTTTGGTTATTTTTTGTGTTTACAAGAAGATTTAAGCCACAGAAGTTTGAACTGAATAACTTACCGTATTTTGCGGACGACAGAGCACACCTGATTAAAAGCCGCATGCTTTAATTTTAGAAAAAAAAGTACTAGCGAGGGACCACTAGTGCAGTTTTGCTTTAGTTTGTGGATCAGTGACTGCAGGAAAAAGAACATTACGAGACATTACAGCGGCGCCAGGACGAAGAGGCGGGGACAGAGGAACTATGACATACACCTGCAGCAAAACATATATGTTGATGAGGGTTAGTACAAATGACTGATTTACAATAGTTGTGAGAGTGGCTCGATTGATCATACAATTTCATTGGACTCTGTGAACTACTCATCAGTTTTATGGGTCAACTGTTGCTGGGCAAAATGTTTTTGGCGCCACGAAAAAGAAAAAAAAAGTATAAGCCGCACTGCACCATAAGCTGCAGCGGTTAAAAAGTAGAAAAAAGTAGAGGCTTGTAGTCCGGAAAATATGGTACTGTTGAACTACAGCAAACTAAGAACTCTAGAGTTTCATTCTGTTTATTTATTGCAGCTCATAATTTTTAACAATATTGTAGATTTAGAACAGTTTTTGTGGTTTAAATCTTCTCTTGGATTTTTGGGTCAGTGGAATAAATGTGTTTCAATATTATCGATTATCATCTAAATATTACCTCAGTAATATACCAAACCTCAAAAAGTGTTATGGTGATAGATCTGATCAAGGGCAGTTTATTTAGCTTAAAATAAAGCTGGTTACTGCAATGTCCTGAACTATATTAATGAGATCGTATTATTCATTGTTGTTGTAAAAGGACTGATAAGAACTATTCAAAGTATTGATAAATCCTTAACAATACCCATCGCTATCCAAAGCCAAGCAAAAACACCCATAAAAAGATTGGCATGATGAGAATGGGGCTCGATCAAATGAAAGGCAGGTTTTTCATGTTCCTCATCACATCTGCAGCCCACATCCAAGGAGCTAGAAGAAACATGAACTTCACCATTTTCAAATGAACATCTGCCCAACGAGAGACGTCAGAAACAGTCACAATAACATCGTCTGAGTGGTAAAAGGCTCGGTTGAATCGTTTCCGTGGAGACTATGGTCACAGAGGAGCAGAGAGAAAGGAGAGAGGGAGATCATCCATCATCTGAGGAGAACCTGTCTGAAGTGTGAGGAGGTCAGATTTACTCCTCTGCTTTTCTCACAAATACTTTCATATGAAGACCGACACAATGAGAGAACTACGGGGGCTTCAGGATATTCAACAAACAACACACTAAAGCCGCCACCAGGCTGAAAATTCAAACACGATTTTGATACCAAGGAACAGACTCGATACTGATACCATGATGATAATAAAAACACTTTCTTCAGACTGTGATTTCTCAACATTAAATGGTAGTACTTTGTAATCCCTCAGTGGTCCAGTTAGGTTCCATAGTGGTCTGAGGGCGTAGTCTATGTGGTCTTATACTTGTTCTGATACAACTCAAGATCATTGTAAGGATATTCAGGAAAGGTTCATTTCTGTCATGTCAATGGGACTTTTTTAGTATTGGTAAATGAACAATGAGTCTCTAGTTTCTATACTAGTTTCAGTATTTGATTTTTGATACAACCCCACATTCTTTTTACTCACATTTTACAGGTAAGGACAAAACAATTATGGCAAATTAAATAGTTTCACTACAAATGTTGAACTTAATCCTTAACCAACAAACCTGCCACATTAATCTCCATTTCATTAAGCATTTTTTATAACTAAAAAAAGCCACTCGAAAGTTTAACAAAAGATGCTGAACCCGGAATCAATTTTTATTTCATGTGGATAGGCCCAGTAATTACAGAGATATTAAGCGTAAACCTGGTCAACACATCTGCAGTCTGACAGTTAAAGGTCTTATATTACACAAATAGACTCTTGTGAACAGCACATTCCAGACCTCAGTTTAAACTATGGACTATACAAAGTTATGAGAACAGCCCCTATTCTTATCTCCAAATTCCAACTTTCTTTTGGCGCTAATCTTGCACGATCTCTTTGATACCTTCACTTCTGACAGTTGCTATGGGCCAATCATCTGAGGTCACATGACTGCACTGCGGGGATCAAAGTTCGGAGTTCAGAGGTGGGCGGAACTAGGCTCTATTAATCCCGAATGACCCCAGGCTCCACTGCTGTCATGGGTCAACCAATCAGAGCGTCCGTGGACCTGTTACATCATCATCGTGTGACAGCTGAGGAGCGCTTTACCAGCTCACTGACTGACAAATGATAATGAGGTTTTAATAGAGTCCGACCCTCCACAGACACACGGGGACATAGGCTTTATATAGATAATTCAAACTAACAAGAACCAACAGTGTGGGCCCACCCTCTACCACACAGCACGACCCAGTATTCTGTACAACTAAAGAGAGGGTATTTTACTTCTACAGGGTATGAAAGAGGGGGTATTTTACTTGTATGGGGTATTAAATAAGGGGATATTTACTTCTGTGGGGTATTAAAGAGGGAGGTATTTTACTTCTGTGGGGTATTAAAGAGGGAGGTATTTTACTTCTGTGGGGTATTAAAGAGGGTATTTTACTTCTGTGGGGTATTAACTTCTGTGGGATATTAAAAAGAGTAAAGAGGGATATTTTACTGTGGGGATTAACTGCTAAAACAGTATATACTGAGATCACTATTTTATCTTTTATTATTCAGAAAATACTATATACAGTATATTGCCGTAAACAACAAATTAACATGTTTTATGAGTTTCACTTTTGACTCCCCTCCCCTTGCTCCCTGTGCTAAGTCACTCCCCCTTCAGAGCTGCATCCCACTAATGAAACTACTGCACATCACATCAGGTTTGTCAAGTTGCTGTGTACAGTTTTGTATCATGTTTTTGTATATTTATGGAGGATTGTGGGAACTTGGGTGAGGGAAACTTGTGGGTGGAGCCTTGTACAGGCTTGTACTGCTATCCATAACAAGCGTTTGAATAGGGCCCAGGAGAGATCGCTTAATTACTCAAACATGCATGGATGACATCTAAACCCTCTTCAGACATGTTTTTGATGAGGGAACAACATTATAACATCTGGAATGGGAGAAAAACACACACACACACACACACACACACACACACACGAAGAAGAAGAAGAAGAAGAAGAAATCTCCAAAAGTCAAATACACATTTTTTTTCTCTGATCATTTCTATCAGTGACAAGATTCATTCTCCCGCTGTATTTATCCGACCACACCACAACATCTAGGGGGGCGTCTAACACCACAACACCTGCAGATTAACCAGAGACATGTGACCTCCCCCGTCTCTAATGTCACGGGGATATAAGAGTGTGGGGAAGCATCTAACACGGGGATGCAGGAGAATGGGACGGCACCTTACACACTATATTTATCCAACCACACCACAAAATCTGCAGATTAAAGCAAAACGGTAACTTTCTGGATGGAAACAGAAAGTTAAAAACCATACTTCGGAACATTCTCCATAGCGATAAATGTGTTTTATGCCATACTGTTGTACATTATAGCCAGAGTAACAGCACTCCACCAGGGCAGATAAGAATCAGGTTTGTGGAGATGCAAGCCCGCTCGCTGAAAGGATGCATGTTTTTAAATGTTTTATAAGTTTCTATGTCCCAAGTTTTTTCAGTGCAAAAAAACATCCAAAATGAAAAAAAAAAGCTTTATTTTTGGTAAGACTTAAAAATTACACATCTGACTACCATCTTAGTTAAACACTAAAGGGATACAGGTAGGTGGGAGGGCATCTGAGCATGGGACACACAGAGATATATGAGGTTGGTAGGGCATCTTACACACAGGCTATAAAATTTTTGAAGCTTGAAAACTGACAACATTCTCAAAACCAAATGTGTGAATGATTTCTTACCGAGTTGATGCAGGCCAGTTCTTTGTTGAGCAGCCATGGCAGAGATAGCCTTCCCTCTCCTTTGTAACACGACTGAATCCGTTCCTTTATCTTCTCCTTGATTTTCCGCAGCGTAAACAAGCACAGAGCCGATTCTTTGGGAGGTTTGGCTCGGTTTTTCTGACCCTGAGAAAAAATCGTGAACAATATATCTTCGTTTTCTGAGATTCCCAGTGAGGTCGCCAGCTGCTTCCCGGGTTTGGTGAGGTACGCGTCCTGCACTAGTCTATACTCCACACCGTCTTTGGTACATCCGATCGGAAACTCCACATACGAATAAAACTTTGGATCATCAACACATAGCCGCACGATTTTGGACGTGAAAAATTGCTCTCCGCTGGCATCAGGAGAGGTGAGCTGCGTGTCCAGTTGTAACGTGAGATAGTAAACGAACTGCTCGCTGCTAAAGCTGTACACATAATAAATATCGAATGCCGGGAATTTCGATAAAGTATCAGATGGGATTTTGAGCTGCGACGACACAAACTCGTCCTGGTAAACGAAGCTAAACATGTCGGCGTTCTCCTCATTTTCCATCAGCTTGCGACTGGATAGCGTCGGAAAGTACTCAGACTTCCCGTCGATTGGGGTTCCAATAAACAGCTTGCTCGTCGGGCTGTTGGCGGAGGGAATGATCACGCCGGACATGGTTCCCGATTCGGAAACGCTGGACAAGTAATGTTCCTTGCGATGGTGCGGTTCTCCCAGTTTGAACAAGTCGTCGAGTCTCAAAAACTGGCAGATTCCTTGAGACGTGCTTCCGCAGGCGATTAATCGATTTTGTGAGTAGTCGATGAGGAGAAGTTTGTTGACATTCGGAGTTGCCGCTTGGTCGTGTGAGCAGGACTGGACGCTAGGCGGAGGGTAGCATTTTTCACTATCAATCACCGGTCCAGTCATGTGACTTCGTAGCTTTGTTAAATTACTGGACAGTTTGTAAATCCAATTCACCGCTCCGACGTACACTTCTCCAGTTTTGTTGTGAATCGCCAAATGTGTCAGTCCGTGATCGGATGGGGGTAAAACCTTAACATTACGCTTAAAATTAGCAGGTTGTGACTGGGAAAGTGGTAAAAGAATTATGAAAAGGAGCAAAGTTTTGAAGAAGGAATTTTCGGAACGCTGTAGGAGTTTGGGTGGCCATTTTGAGGCCGTCTGAAGGGGAGGTTTGAGGGGGAGGGGAGGGAGAGAAGCGGTTTTAATCCAGCGGAATCAGGATGGAGTCTTTTTATATCCCCTCAATGGAAAAATGTGGAATTCCAGATTGTAAAATGAGAGACTGGAGGAGGAGGACGAGATACAATCCTATACAGGTTTAGTCCGATTGGAAAAAAAGTCCTCAAAGTGGAACGGTACATCCTTCACTGACGCACAAGGAGGAGCCCTGCAAGACAAGAAAAGGGAACAATATTAGTACAAATTTTGGATTTACAGATCGGATTAACATTTTCAAAGGTCAGTTATCAGCTTGGGTATTTTTAAAAAGGCCCTGTACATTATTACGTCTCGCAAGTATTTGAAATGTGTCTTTCTCCAGTACACACATATATGCATAAGCAGCTCTTGAGGTCAAAATAAGTCTATTATCTACTGTCTGCATCTAATTATTAAGTGTTTTATCTGAGAATCAGGAAGTACGTCTTGGCTAACCACTCTGCTACAGGACACACCTCCACTCAGAGAGATCAGGAGTCTAACCCACAACCTCCTGGTGAGAGGGAGGAGGAAACAAGTTGCCAGGGAACTAAACCCAGAAAAACAAGACTCAAAGCGCAACTATAACCGGGACCAAACCAGGACTTAAAATATACTCCAAACAGGTCAAAATGTTCCGATTGAGAGAGTGAGCGACGGAGAGGAGAGATGAGGAGAGGAAAAATAGAGGGAAGGGAGAGAGAGAAGAGCAGAGAGTAAAGAGAATGGCGTGAGGGAGAGTGACAGAAAGAGAGTGAGGTAACAAGAAGAGAAGAAAGGAAGATGGGAGGAATGCAAAAGAGAGACAGAGAGAAATAAGACAGTGAGAGAGAGAATGCTAACGAGAGAGAACTTTGTGCAGAATATGTACTTCTGCCTCCTTCTTTCCTCCCTGCTTATTCTGAAGACGCCATGTGACGATCAGCTCCCGTTTTCAGCACCACCGGTACATGCCCCTGGTGACATACACACTTTGTTGTGATGACTTTTACAGAGACGCTCTCTCCCGTCGGGCAGATTAGAACTATAGAGCAGACACAAGCACAACAGGGCTCTTTTAATACTATGGAATATTAGACTAGTCATCTTCAGCCATCACCACCACTTGGATTATAGTGGGTGTGGAGTGAAGGGGGGGGGGGGGGTTAATCTCCAGTCTGCCCGGTCACACACTCTCACATCTCTACACTGTTCAAATTAAAGCAGGTTCATTTGAATGTAAGTGCAATTTGACCCCAGTGCGGTCACAGATGTGTCTGATCAATCACTTCATTTTACATCTTAGATCTGAGCTTTTGTTCCTGTCTTGTCGTATTTTTCATAAAGTTCTGGAAAATATAGGAGTTGGGAGGGCATCTGGCACAAAGGGATATAAGAGGATGTTATAGGAGGGCATCTGACTGACACACAGAGATGCACTAGGATGGGAGGGCATCTGACACACAGGGGGGACCGACTCTCCTTTCTGAACACTCTCCTTTAGCAGCTGTTGTGCAGGACTTGAACTGGGTACTTCACCGTTAAGTGACACAGACTCCACAGGGACTTAAACACTTGAGCAGATTACACGCCTCAGTCAGACACGGTGTGAGAGTCTGAGGACTGAATAACAGTTTATCAGGGCCTCATCTGCAGCAGGTAAACAACGGCTCAGAGAGGATCATGGGAAACGGCCTGAACATGACACCAGGAGCACAGTGTATTACGACTGCCCTCCCTGCGTCTCCATGGGGTCTTATTCTGCATAAAAACGTTTAGATTTGTACGTGTTCTGCAACGTCCCTGTGTGTCAGATGCTCTTCCTGTGTGTGTGTGAGAAGCCAAAGTTGCAGTCAGCTCTGTGGAGAGGGGAGCCCACTCATTCACAGCGAGAATGCAGGTTTTTCCCAAGTTATTTTTGTTGCACCAAAAACCACTGTAACTGAACATAACAAGATAGATATGCTAAATGCCGTACTCTAATATATATATATGTAGCTAGGAGGATGTGTAAGCTATGCGAAGTACTGCAGTACAAAGTATCGACAGTTCTAAAAACTAAAATATGTAAAAACTGAAACTGCCCAAACTGTTCCACTTTTCCAAAATAAACGTGTAAAGCTTCAGTTTCAAACAGAATCATATCTGAGCTCAACACATGTGAGTCCTCCAGGCTCCGGCTCGGAAACACAAAGACAACGCTAAACCCCGCCCACACAACACAGGACGTATAGGAGAGGAGGAGAGGAAGAAGAGAGGAAGAAGAGAAGAGAGGAAAGGAAGAGAGGGAGAGATAGGGAGAGATGGGGAGAGAGGGACAACGCTAAACCCCGCCCACACAACACAGGACGTATAGGAGAGGTTAGAGAGGGAAGTAGAGAGGAAGAAGAGAGAAGAGAAGAGAGAGAGGAAAGGAAAAGAAGAGAGGAGAGATAGGGAGAGATGGGGAGAGAGGGACAGCGCTAAACCCCGCCCCACACAACACAGAACGTATAGGAGAGGAAGAAGAGAGAAAGAAGAGAAGAGAGGAAGAGAGGGAGAGATGGACAACGCTAAACCCCGCCCACACAACACAGAACATATAGGAGAGAGGGAGAGGAAGGAAGAGAGAGAAGAGACAAGAGAGGAAGAGAGGAAAGAAAGAGAGAGGGGGAGAGAGCGGACAACGCTAAACCCCGTCCACACAACACAGAACATATAGGAGAGAGGGAGAGGAAGAAGAGAGTAAGAAGACAAGAGAGGAAGAGAGGAGAGGAAGAGACGGAGAGATGGGGAGGAGAGGGGGGACAGAGGGACAACGCTAAACCCCGACCACACAACACAGAACGTATAGGAGAGGAGGAGAGGAAGAGAGAAAGTAGAGAGGAGGGGAAAGAAAGGGAGAGAGGAAGAAGAGCAAGGTAGAGAAAAAGAGACCACGCTAAAACCCACCCCACAATACAGAATGTACAGGAAAGAAAGAGAGGAAGAAGAAAGAACAGAGGAAGAAGAGAGAAAGAAGAGAGGAGAGGAAGAGAGGGAGAGTGAAAGAAGAGAGGGAGAGAGAGAGAGAGAAACAACGCTAAAATGCCACAAAAACACACATAGAATATTTAGGTGAGGAGGAAGAAGCGAAGAAGAAGAGAGAAGGAAGAGAAGAGGGGGAAGAGGGAAAGAAGAGAGAGGGACAAGAGACAATAGAGAGAGCGGTGAGAGATGAGAGAGAAAAATACAGAACAGAGAGTACTGACACAGAGAGGAGAGAGAAGGACAAAGGAGAGGGAGAGAGAGGACGGAGGAGAGGAGAGGAGAGAGAGGGGGGAAAGAGACAGACAGAGGTGATAGAGGGATGAGGAAGGGAGGAAGGGGGAGATGGGGAAAGAAAGATGGTGTGAGAGTGGCTAGAGAGGAGAGAGAGGTAGTGAGTGTTAGATCCATAAAAGCATGTAAAGTGTGTCAGTGTGTGTGAAGGTGCAGAGATCTGGGTCACAGCAGCAACTACTGCTGCTGCTACTACTACTGCAACTACTACTGCAACTACTACTGCAACTACTACTCATATACTAATGCAAATACTACTGCAAACACTGCTTCAAATATTACTGCAAATACTACTCATATGACAATGCAAATACTACTCCTGCTGCTACTGCAAATACTACTGCTAATAGTACTCATATATAAGGGCTGGGTATCAAGTTGCCGATATGATACATACCTCGATACATGGGCCACGATACAATACATATATTTATACAGTGCAGACGATTTGACACAATACGATATGATATATTTCAAATTGATTCAATACGATTCAGTGAAAAATAAAGGCTTTCGGGGACACTTAAAAATCAACCCCATTTTCACAAAAAATAAATATTTATTATTTGTTTTTTTATTTTAGCTTCCATTTATGATGAGTGAACATAAAGTGCATTTGTTTTGTGCATCTGACCAACTAGAAAAACACATCAGACTGTGCATGCATTGACCAGTAATACTCATCCACAGCTTATATGAGATCCACATTTACACGTAACAGGGACATGTGCAGTTTAACGGCTCTGAGGATCACAACAGATTTACTAAAATCACAAATGTGAAATTAAAAAGTCTTTGTTTAAACCAAAGTTAATATGAACTAAACTATTTTAATAATCATCAAACAGTGAATAAATGTCAAATGTTCTGCATAAATGAGTTTCCTTCCTCTAAACAAACACACAAATGTAGCACTGTGACAGAGGAATTTGGTAAAATATTTTTTTAAATACTCTTGGCGATATACGATACATACGCAGCCCATGATATCGATACTGTATCATTAAATGAAACGATATTTTGGCACATATTTAGGACTCATTTCTACTCAAAAACAACATTGTGGATAAAATGTCCATCAGTAGAACTGACACAATTTTACCAACCAATGGGGTTTTGGTAAAGAAAGTTTTTACAAATTGCCCAAAAATCAAGTTTTCCGAGTGACAAGTTTGAAAGAGAATTCTTAATTAAACTCACCTTTTTCCATTTCCTCAAATAATCCAATGAAGCTTTAACTACCAGAAACAGGACACAACAAAGAAACAACAACTTCCAAATTGCCCCCATGTCTTTCCCTTTAGATGCTCCTGTCGCCTGCTGTGTGTGAACCTGCTCAGACTCTGCATCTCCTCATGTGCCGTTATGTCCCCTCGTGAGAACATGCACCAGGAGCTCATGTTAAACAGAAGCAGAAATTCAACCCCATCAAACTTCACTAAATTAACTTAAGTGGATCCTCATTTTTGTACTGGTTTGAGCACTTTCCTTGGATTTATTAACTTTATTGAATCTTTGCTGTAATATACTGCTCTTTGTTTGAGTTGAGAACTGGAACGGCTCCCGGTGTTGAACTCCAGACAACTGGATCTTTCTGAGATCCGAGTTCTGACCTGTGAAGTTTACGGGGTTGTGACGGTGAAGGTTTATTACCTTTAAAATAAAAGATATTAAAGACTGACTGAAATATGTATTACTGTAATATATGAGCAAACGTGTGTGTGTGAAGTAGTCACTGCTAACTGTGTAACGACACTCAAAATATCACCAGTAAGCTCATCTCCAACGTCTATATTATATTCAGATTTTTATCACATTTACGACTCACGACTAAAGTTACAAAAAATATATCTTTTTCAATTTCAAATTCAAATAGATTCAATTCATCACCATGTAATGTACAAATGACAGACATGATCTCTGTTTGTATGCATCTATTTAACCACAGCAAATGTCATGTGGACACTTTGCAGCTGAGGCCATCCACATTCCTGGGAGGGTGATGCTAAACTTGAGGGGCACTGCTCTGTCTGAAGCTCTGTTACTCAAGTTAGACTTTAATCCAAGTTTTGTTTTTAACACAATCTGACCACAGATACTGAAATTAGGTGGAACTACAACAGGTGATTTGTGCTGTCCCTCTTAAATAATATTACAGACACAAGCTAGCAAGCATTAGCCAAACGATTTAGTTAGTCACAAATCGCCTTCTTATTGTTAAATTCAAACTCCTAAGTGAGACTATTCATGGATCACGGGCTCCTGAAATTGTGTTGTTTAAATTCATTTTGTATTTTTCTGTGTTTTTTCAAATAATCTAGAAATCATCACCAAACAGCAGACAAGCCTGAGAGAGCTGGAGGAGGAGATCCAGGGGAAAAAAAAAAAAGGCCTTTGAGAAGAAAGTTTGACGAGCTCCAGAAACAGCTGAAAGCTGAGCTAGAGAAGAGAGAGGGAACCACATCATGGAGTTTCGGGAAAAATCTCCTCAAACAGAAAGATGAGGAGAGAGAACAAATGATAGAGCAGGGTAGGAAGATGGTAAACGAATATGTGGACAGCCTCTACCAGGAGAATAAAAACGAGTAATATCAAGAGGTTCTCCCAAGAGCAGCAGACTCTTGCCCTTGAGGTACCAAGTCAAGGTGGAGGAGAGCTCGAAAGAACAACTGAAGACCAGGCAGAAGGGTGAACAGCCACCACTACAGCGCGTGATGTCTCTGAGGAGCTGGAGCACGCCCGCGACACTATAGAGAAAGAGAAAGCCACCATGGTTTCTGAAGTCCCACTGCTTACGCTACAAAAAGACCACCGAGTGGCGGAGAGCAAGGACAAGCTTCTGGTCAGCACCAACAGGAGCTCCAGAAGGGACAGGAGGAGAAGCAGGCAAGGAAGATCACCCGTCCTGGAGTCTGCCCTCACTGAGCAGAGGCCGAGGTGGACAAGAGGAACAAGAAGAAGTAAATCACCCCTCCAGTCTGAACGCCAACCCCTTCTTAACCTGTGTCTGTGTATCTTGACCCGTTTCCACTGCACATTCTGTAAGTGGCACAAATGAGTTGAGGTACGACACAGGTCCTGCATTCTAAATCAACAAGAGAAATTCAAATGAGTCTAAATGGATGCTTCTTTCTGTATCTCAAAAACATTACTACTTATGTCTTTTACCATGGCAGTGGTGAAGAGGTGTTTCTCAGTTTCATAAGTCAATCTGTAATACTACACTTTGTAACCACACTGAAAATATGAGCAGCACCACTTGATCTCAAAATCTGTTATTGTCAACAAGTTTCTTTTCCTCTAAACAAGACACACAAATGTAGCACTGACAGCATAATTTGGTAAAATATATTTTTTAAAAAAACAAAACTCTTGGTGATATATCGATACCAGCAACCGACGATATCGATACTGGATTATTAAATGAAATGGTACAATATATCAATATTTCGATATTTTTGCACACCTGTACTCATATGCTAATACAACACAATGCAGGAAAGCTACAGCCCTGGATTTATGAGCCAGCGGAACTTTGAACATCATAAACCAACAGGAACAGAAAGCCACAGGAGCAGAGAGAGAGCCACAGGAGCAGAGAGAGAGAGCCACAGGAGCAAGAGAGAGAGAGCCACAGGAACAGAGAGAGAGCCACAGGAGCAGAGAGAGAGCCACAGGAGCAGAGAGAGAGAGCCAAGAGGAGCAGAGAGAGAGCCACAGGAGCAGAGAGAGAGCCACAGAGCAGAGAGTCAGAGCAGAGAGAGAGCCAGAGGAGCAGAGAGAGAGCCACAGGAACAGAGAGAGAGCCACAGAGCAGAGAGAGAGCCACAGGAGCAGAGAGAGAGAGCCAGAGGAGCAGAGAGGAGAGCCACAGGAGCAGAGAGAGAGCCACAGGAGCAGAGAGTCAGAGCAGAGAGAGAGCCAGAGGAGCAGAGAGAGAGCCACAGGAACAGAGAGAGAGCCACAGGAGCAGAGAGAGAGCCACAGGAGCAGAGAGAGAGAGCCAGAGGAGCAGAGGAGAGAGCCAACAGGAGCATAGAGAGAGAGCCAGAGGAGGCGCAGAAAGAGAGCCACAGGAACAGAGAGAGAGAGCCACAGGAGCAGAGAGAGAGCCACAGGAGCAGAGAGAGAGAGCCAGAGCAGAGAGAGAGCCACAGGAGCAGAGAGAGAGCCACAGGAGCAGGAGAGAGAGCCACAGGAAGCAGAGAGTCAGAGCATAGAGAGAGCCAGAGGAGCAGCGAGAGGAGAGCCACAGGAACAGAGAGAGAGCCACAGGAGCAGAGAGAGAGCCACAGGAGCAGAGAGAGAGAGCCAGAGGAGCAGGAGAGAGAGCCACAGGAGCAGAGAGAGAGAGCCAGAGGAGCAGAAAGATAGCCACAGAACAGAGAGAGCCACAGGAGCAGAGAGAGATAGAGCATGAGAGCAGAAGAGAGAGCCAGAGGAGCAGAGAGAGAGCCACAGGAGCAGAGAGAGAGCCACAGGAGCAGAGAGTCAGAGCAGAGAGAGAGCCAGAGGAGCAGAGAGAGAGCCACCAGGAGCAGAGAGTCAGAGAGAGAGGGCCACAGAAACAGAGAGAGAGCCAGAGGAGCAAGAGAGAGAGCCAGAGGAACAGAGAGAGAGAGCCAGAGGAACAGAGAGAGAGCCAGAGGAACAGAGAGAGAGCCACAGAAACAGAGAGAGAGCCAGAGGAACAGAGAGAGAGCCAGAGGAACAGAGAGAGAGCCAGAGGAACAGAGAGAGAGCCAGAGGAACAGAGAGAGAGAGATCCAGAGGAGCAGGTGAGGAGGACAGGTTCCTCCGGTCATGACAGGTGAACTCATCCTCTGAGTCATGATGATTCAGACTAGATTATGAATCAAAACACGCCTGGCGCCAGCAACAAAAGTCCAAACAAAACAAAACCAGCTCTGCTCTGAACTACCAGCGAGCCATGAGAAACCAACCACAGAGCTGCCCGTCACAGGGCGCAGTGACTGAGTCAAAACAAAAACTAATAAACCAGGTAAAGTCCAGTCAAACAATCTAAAACCAGACCGAACGCTTTAATGTGAAGAGAAAACAGCACAGAACATGACTTTTGTTTCTCCTCCTCTTCTGCCCTTCTTCCTCCCCTCTGTCTCCGCTTCTCTCCCTCTGTCTCGTCTTAACCCCTCGTCTCTCTCTTTGTTTTTGTTCTCCTCCCACACTCTCTGTCCTCTTTCTCTTATCCTCGACATTAAGGTTAAAGTACACTTCATTGTCCCCATAGGGCAACTTGTCCTCTGCATTTTGACCCGTCCCTCACTGCACCGGCTCCGTGTGAGGAGCAGAGGATCTCCAGATCTTCAGACAGTCTTGGCCAGGACGACCTTCGCTGGAGGATTTGACCTATGGTGTGTTTTGTTTTGTTTTTTTCTCCCTCTTTCTGTGTCTCCCTCTCCCCCTCTCCTCCATCTCTCTCTCTTTCTCCCAAATGCCATGACTGACCCTGTTGTTGGTTTGCCTGAAATGTTCCACAGTGCTGCAGTAACAATGTCTATCCCCATGGAAACAAGCAGGTATTACCACGAGGACAAGTCACAGTCGATTAGGTCAGATGAATGTCTCCCTGTGTATTTATGAAACATACAAACATGTTTAAAAATGAATGAATACAATGATGAACTTTAATTGAGATGATTTCAGGCAAAGCAATAATCCCAATACTCCACGGAGATCAAGCAGGTCACGTACTGCCGAAAAAGCTTTAGTGACAATTAAAAGTGGGTCACATTTAAATGATTAGGGTCAGAACGAGATGTGGACATATTTAATCTGCAGATGTGTTAGGGATTATGGATTATACTGATGTTATCCACTGAAACGAATCCTCAAAAGCACTTTTTTCTCATATTTCAGAAAAGTACATTTTGCCATTTTTAAATCCCAAACCTTTCCAGAGGTAGAAAAACAACAGATGTGTGTTATGTGCGTGACTGTGTGTGTGTGTTTGGTGTGTGTGACGTGTGTGCGTGTGTGTGCGTGGTGTGTGTGCATATGCGTGTTGTGTGATGTATGAGTTTGTGTATGTGTGTGTGTGTGTATGTGTGTGGTGTGTGTGGTATGTGTGGTGTGGTGTGTGTATGGTGTTGTGTGTGTGTGTGAGACTGTGTGTGTGTGTATTATAGTGAATGTGTGTGTGTGTGAGTATGAGTGTGTGTTATATGAATGTGTGTGTGTGTGTGAGTTGTGTGTGAGTGTGACGTGTGTGTGTGTCTCTGTGTGTGTGTATGTGAATGGTGTGTGTGTGCGCACAGTGTGGTTATGAGTGTGTGTATGTATGTGTGTGTGATGAGTGTCTGTGTCTGCTTGTGTGAGTGTGTTCTGACTTGTGTGAGTGTGGTCTGCTTGTGTGAGTGTTGTGTCTGTGTGTGTGTGTGTATGAGTGTTGTGTGTGTGTGTGTGTGTGTTTGTGTGTGAGTAGGAGTGTGTGTATGTGAATGTGTTGGGTGTGTGTGTGTTTTGTGTGAGTGTGTTGTGTGTGTGTGTGTGTGTTTCGTGTGTGTGTGTATTGAGTGTGTATATTGTGAATGTGTGTGTAAGTATGAGTGTGTGTATGTGAATGTGTGTGCGTGAGTGTGTGTGAGAAGTGGACTGTGGTGTGTGTCTCTGTGTGTGTGTAATGTGAATGTGTGTGTTTGTGTGTGTTTGTGCGCGCGTGTGTGTATGAGTGTGTAGTATGTGTGCGTGTGAGTGTGGTGTGCATGCGCAATTGATACTTGATACTTTTGCAGCTGATGTCATCCACAATCTCGGGTGTGTCATGCTAACAGTAGGCACTAATCTGTCTGAAGCTCTGTTACTCAAGTTTAGACTGACTTATCTGAAGTAGACCAAGCTGATTTTGTGCTGTTAAACAAGTTTTTCAGTTAGATCATTCTCAATCAAATCCCTCAACTCCATGAAAGCTCACACTGATCGCAGACTTTTAAAATGTGCAGTTTCAGGCTACATTAAAGCCTTTTTAGTAGTTATAGCCAATGTGTGCATTGTATCACCATGGTAACAGCTTGAACATTCCACCATGAAATACATGCAGAACAATAATATCCATGGTGAATACTGCACCAAACGCTGTGCTGCTCCATCTTACACAAACGGACGTGTTTAGATTCAACATAACACAGGGACATGTCATGAGAGATTTTCTTACAAGCCCCAAATATTGGCCCTTGAGTTTTGTCTCTTTAGTTTTTCGTCTCTTTTAGTTTTCAAGTTGACAAATTGAAAGCTGAGTTTGAATGCAACTGTTAATTATGATGCCAAAAGTATAAAAAATACCACAAAAACGCAAGATTGTAGCACATGTACTGGCCCTTCTGTCAGCATTTCCATCCTTAAAGCAGTAAAAAAGAAATGAGCAAAGTGAATATAAAACTCAAGACGGTTATAGTTTCACTCACATAGTTAGCATCTGAATTTTACTGAGCCAGCCGCTGGAAGACAGCCCCCC
>JAIEZT010000745.1:20000-30572 GCA_019594935.1 Periophthalmus modestus | reverse complement strand
TTTGAACCTTTCCTCCTCTTTCTCAAAATAGTAATGACGAGATAGAAAAACAGTGGCTCTGATGGAACCTGAAAAAAAAAAAAAGAAAGAACAATTCTTGGTAAACTGTATAGACCAGGGGGGACACTATAGACCATAGAGTACAGGTCCCGGGACTAGACAGGGGGGAGTAAAGACCCGGGACTAGACCCGAGGGGGATATAAAAGACCGAAGGGCTAGACCGAGGGGAGGTAAAACCCGGGACTAGACAGGGGGGAGTAAAAGACCCGGGATAGACCCGAGGGGGGTTTTAAAGACCCGCGGACTAGACAGGGGGAGTAAAGGCCCGGGACTAGACTGGTGGAGGGGAGTATAGACATCGGGACTAGACCGGGGGGAGTATAGGCCCGGGACTAGACTAGGACCGGGGGGATATAGGGGGAGTAACAGGCCCGGGGACTAGACCGTGGGATTATAGACCCGGGACTAGACCGGGGGAGTATAGACCCGGGACTAGACCGGGGGGAGTATAGACCGGGGACTAGACCGGGGGGAGTATAGACCCGGGGACTAGACGGGGGGGAGTATAGGCCCCGGACTAGAACGGGGGGGAGGCCGGGTATAGTATAGCCCGGGACTAGACAGGGGGGAGTATAGGCCCGGGACTAGAACTGGCGGGAGTATAGGCCCGGGACTAGACTGGGGACCAGACCAGGGGGGACTAGACTAGGGGCAGCTAGACTAGGGGGACTAAAGTAGGTCATCTCTGTTCACATTGTGTTTAATTGAATGAGTAGACTTTGTGTTGCAGATAAAGGACAAAACTGAGTAGAATAAAAGAATAAAATAGATAAAGATATAGATATAGAAAAAATATAGACATAGAAAAGATATAGATATGGTAATATCCATTTGAAATGATGCCCTCTTCAGCCAAAGTATATTTGTGGTGACGATCCTCATATTCAAAGAGAATGAAAGTCTAAGTCAGCCACATTTGTAATAATCTATCGACTGATTGACCTAATGACTAAAGGACCACAGCCTTAGAAAAGAGAAGAGAGGGAGAAAGAAGAGGGAGAGATTGAGAAGAGGATCGTGTATGGCAGTGTGTTGGAGCAGTGTAGTGTGTTCTGTCACTGTCTCTCCTCTCACCCTCCTCCTCTCTTGGCCCTCCATTCTTGCTCATTTCCCCACTGTTCACTCTCCCCTTTCTCTCCTCACACTTTTTTCTCTCTCTCCTGTCCTTTGCTTCCCTCTCTCTCACTCTCTCTCCGTTCTGCTGCTGCTACAGGAGTCTTGTTTACTCTTCTCCCCTGGGTCTCTGTCTGCAGGCATGTTTGGCTTTTTAATGAGGACGGAGAGAAGAGGATAGAGAGGGAAAGAGGAGAGGGATGATGCCATATTGGCTCCAGGATTACGCTGCAGTTTATTGAGATGTAACAGAATGGCCAATTTTGTGACACTCAAATTAAACTTTTTGAAAAGAAATCTACTGTAGCAACCAAAGAGCCAATCAGGAATGAGGCTATTGAAGGTAACGCCCCTCCCACTTAGCAACGCTGTCAATCAAACCTGTTGCTAATGCTAGTGGGAACAACCTCGGGGAAAAATGTAGGATTTATAGACAAAATTAAATAAAAAAACAGTATCATGTAGAGCAGGTTAAAATTAATATTTGGAGCCAGAGTTGATGGAGCCAATATCGCACCATTGATCACTTCCTGTTTGGAGCACGGCGGCTAGCGGATTACCTATGTCCATTTATATATGCAGTCCATGATCTGTTGTTATGTTTGTGGCTTTTTCTTTTCCATTGTTCTTTTCTATCTTTTCTTTTCCCTCTCCCCTCTCTTTCCCATTCTTCCCCATCTTCTTCCAGATATCAACCAGTGCAGAGACTGAAAACAGCATTTATATCCTTCAAACAAAAATAAAATGGAACAGCACTGATCCAAATGTGTTACGGAGCTCTTCTTTATCCCTAAAGTAACTAAAGCCATATACTCTTCCTTCTTCTTTTCTCCCCCCTCTCTCCTTCATCTTCTCTCCTTCCCCCTCCTCTCCTAGTGTCCCCCTTTTGTCCTCCCTCCCTTTTGTCATCTCTCCTTTTGTGATGCGTCTCAGTCTATACAGATCGAGCTGAAGACCCTTGCTCCGACCGGTCCTTTTGTCCCACTTTTTTTGTGGCCCTGGTCACCGTGACGACCACTTACACTGGAACAACAGATTTCTCCACATTCAAACATATTAGACCCCCACAACACGCTAATGCTACACGCTAATGCTAATGCTAACAAGCTTATTACAGATGGACAGATCTAAAGGTCAGGGATTTGAAACTCAAGCCAGGACTAGAAATGTGGTAACTTTATGAATGAGAAAGTTAAGTTAAAGACGGGGTATTTTACTTCTGTGGGGTATCAAAGAGGGGGTATTTTACTTCTGTGGGTTCTCATTTTGAAAAGGCTATATTCGCCCAAAACAACATATTGATGTGTTTCATAGGTTTCACTTTCGTTTTTGACACTATGAGTCTCCCTGCTTGCTCCCTGCTTTAATGCAAATTAGTTAGCAGGAGTTAGCATGGTCACTGGCTAATGGAGGATTTGTTTGAGGATTTAAGAGACTTGAACCGGCTAGCAGGGTCTGAAGCTGGTCTGAAGCAGAACTGAAGCAGGACTGAAGCAGAACTGAAGCAGGACTGAGCTTTTGCACATTCAAATCTAGAGACCGCTTCAATGCAAATTAGCTAGCAGGAGTTAGCAGTCATAGGCTAATGAAGGAAGATGGATTTGCTTATGAGGATTTAAGCGACAAGCGGGGACTGAAGCGGGGACTGAAGTGGAGACTGAAGCGGGGACTGAAGCGGGGACTGAAGCGGGGACTGAAGCGGGGACTGAAGCGGGGACTGAAACGGGGACTGAAGCAGGACTGAAGCAGGACTGAAGCAGGTCTGCAGTGATAAAAAATCTATATTGTGCTTGAATGCTTTAGCAGTGGCTTGTTTTTCCTCTGGCTTTGACCCATAAACTCTCTGCTCTCTCTCCTTCCATGTTCCCTCCCCCTCCCTCTCTCTCCATCTTCCTCTCTCTCTCCCTCTCTCTCATCTCTTCCCTCCCTCTGTCTTGTTAGAGTTCTTCACTCATAAAAATATGTTCCCAAACAAAGATGTCCGCCCTGATTCCATTCGCAGACTTCCCCACACATCCCACAGGCCTCCTAACTCTCTCTCTGTTTTTACATATGACAGGTCAGACTACGCATTACACTGAAACAAAGTCCACCTCTGCTTCTCTAGAATAAGGTTTTCAAAGGAGGAAGGGGAGGACGGGAAGAGAGGGGTCATAGGTCGTAGGTCGCAGGTCGCGGTCTTTTTCTAGTATTGTGGTAGACTCTCCACTGCCCTCTCTCCCGTGTTGTGGTTTCTGAGCAGACATGGTGTTTTTGGGGGGAGGAGGGAGAGAAAGGGTAGGGTGGGGTGGGGGGGGAGTGGGGTTGGGGTGTGAATGCCTCTGTCCTCTGCGATTTCCCATGATGCTCCAGTTGTGCTCGGTGACCTCTGACCCCCGGCCGTGAGCTGTCACATAGTTCAGTGAAGGAAGAATCTGCTCCACCTACACAACTTCAGACATTCAAATGGCTGTGTGTCAGATGCCCTCCCTGTGTGTGTCAGATGCCCTCCCGTTGTGTGTCAGATGCCCTCCCCGTGTGTGTCAGATGCCCTCCCCGTGTGTGTCAGATGCCCTCACCGTGGTGTCAGATGCCCCTCCCGTGTGTGTCAGATGCCCTCCCCGTGTGTGTCAGATGCCCTCCCCGTGTGTGTCAGATGCCCTCCCCGTGTGTGTCAGATGCCCTCCCCGTGTGTGTCAGATGTGTGTCAGATGCCCTCCCTGTGTCTCCATGGGGTCTTATTCTGTTTAAAAGCTGCTAACCCTATAGTGTTCTGAAATGCTTGGAAATTTGGATGAGTTTAAAGTTCAGATTTCAGTCTTTAGTTCTCGTCTAGTTCTTATTTAGCCCTTTAGTTCCTTGTTAGGTCTCTGTTTCAGGCCCCGGTTCAGTTCTGCTTCAGTCCTGCTTTATTCCTGGTTCAGCCCTAGTTCAGGCCCTGGTTTAGTCTTGTTTTAGTCGTGCTTTAGTCCTGGTTGCTCATTGGGATCATTCTTGTCGTTCCAGAACAGAGCTGACACATGCCACCTGCCACTTCACGTGCCCCACATCTGAGACCTAAACCAAGACTAAACCATGGTCTAGACCAGGACTAGACCAGTACTGAACCAGAATTGAGTCAGGGTTGAACCTGAGACTAGAGCAGATTTAAACCAGTCTGTCCGGCTTTAGGTGGCTCTGTGGCTCAGTGTAAACCAGAGTTGCTGCATTCTTTTAGTCCTGGTTTAGTCCTGGTTTAGTCCTGGTTTAGTCCTGGTTTAGTCCTGGTTTAGTCCTGGTTTAGTCCTGGTCCAGTACTAGTTTAGTCCTGGTCCAGTACTAGTTTAGTCCTGTTTAGACTGACTTTGCACAGTGAGTTCACAAACTCAAATAATCATCTTGACAAGCTCCTGCTGTTGCATTTGGACCAATCACAGAGCAGCATTAATGTGGGGGTGGAGCCAAAGGTGAAGCACCCAAATGAACCTAAACAAACATGGTAGTGCAGATGTACTATTTTTATCCTATTTTCAATTTTATTTGTGCCAGTCATGCAGAGAGAAGCATTTTAGGAGGGAAAGAGATCTCTTTCCCTCAAACATGTTCATTTGGACATGGACTTTTCCTGTTGTGCTTGTGTCTGCTCTATAGTTCGAATCCATCCAAGAAACAAGTCCGCTGACTTCTGCATTAGAAATCTGCAGTGCCCAGTGGGAGCTGATGTCGCCGTAAACGTCATCACAACAAAGCGCCGCTCGCTGTCAGTGCCCCCTATAGATAGCTGCACATCACACTAGCGAGGAGCCCATTTTTTTTTCCATTTTTACTGAAAAGACTACGTGATGCTGTCGAATTCTACAAGTACCACCGATTAAGAAACTAAAAACTGGAGAAGGAAGTGCATACGTCACCGTGGGCATGTACTGGTAGAGGTGAAAATGGGGGTAGATCAGCAAAATTGCATCTTGAAAATAAGCTCAAACATGAATCACTCCAAATACAACTTCAGAGGCTCAATGAGAAGAAGCAACTTGAACATGGTTAAATGCTCTGAAAAGTGCAGTTTGCAGAATAGGTCTGATTTAAGAGCACTGGATCACGCAAATCCATCAGATCAATTACTGTGTATTGCTAAATTTCTAAATTTGCTAGTAGTAGTGCTAATAGTCGAGCAGAGGCCCCGTCTGTGAACCTTTGTCGAGCAGAGGCCCCCGTGCGCGTGAGCAGAGGCCCCGTGTGAGGAAAGCTGAGCGAGGAAAGCTGGCCGATGTGGCTTGGGCATGTGTTCGGCTCCACATGCTTTATATGGCACAGTTTATTTAGATAGAGAAAAGGATTAATCTTCTGTCCTCCTCTGACCCTCTCCTTCTCTGTATCCTCTGCTCCTCTGCTGCTCTCCTCCTCTGCTCTTTTGCTCCTCTGCTGCTCTCCTCCTCTGACCGTCCCCTCCTCTCCACCTCTAACCCTCTCCTCTTACCTCCTTGTCTTTCCCACTCCTCCTCTCCCGTGCGCTTGTCCCGCCCCTCTTCCTCTCTCTGTTCCTCCCTCACCCTCTCCTCTGTGTCAGTGTTGCAGATTTCACTACTCCCCTCTCTTGCTCTTCATCTCTCTTCCTCTTTGTGGTCTCTTATCACCACCTCCTTTGCGTTGCTGATTTCACTCCCTTCCTCCCACTGTCTTACCTCCCCATCCCTCTCCTCCCTTTCCTTCCCGCCCTCCCCATCCTCCCTCTGACTTCCCTCCCTCTCCTTCTCTTCCCTCTCCTCCATGTCCTCCCTCTCCTCTCCCTTCCTCTCCTCCCTGTCCTCCGTCTCCACACTCACCACACTCTCCTCCCTCTCCCTTTCTCTCATCTCTCCTCCCTTTGTTGGCATTGCTGTATTTGTGGTCTTCCTTATCTCTCTCCTTTCTCCCTCTCCATTGCCATGCATGTTTGCTCTCTCTCCTCCTGTCTGTCTCTCTCTCTCTCTCTCTCCTGCTCTTTCTCCTCCTGTCTCTGTTGCTCTCTGTCTCTTCTGCTGTCTTTCTCTCTCTCTCTCCTCCTGTCTCTGTTGCTCTCTCTCTCCTGCCATCTCTGTTGCTCTGTCTCCTCCTGTCTGTCTCGCTCTCTCTCTTTCTCTCTCTGTCTCTCTTGCTCCTTTGCTCTCTCTCTTTCTCTCTCTCTCTTAGCGTGTGCGTTGGACTGTTTGTTGTGTAAATGCAGATTCTCTAATTGACTGAAGGCTGCTCAGTCTCTTCAGTGGGCGAACCCTGGTCTCCCTCGGGTCCTGGGGAGCCTGCCAAGATCACCCCCTCCCCCTTCTCATCATCCTCTTTCTCCTTCCTCCTTCCAGTTCATAAATACACAAAAACATGATGCAAAACAATACACTACAGTGTGACAAACGTGGTGTGATGTGCAGTAGTTTCATGAGTGAGATGCTGATTGTGTTGTGATAGCGCTCTGAAGGGGAAGTGACTTAACATGGAGAGCAAGGAGATAAATGTTAATACGTTGTTTTTGGGCTAATATATCATTTTCACAACAATAAAAGGTAACATGGCGCTCTAAATACTTTATGTGTTAGCAGTTAATGCCCCATAGAAGTAAATACCGCACAGAAGTAAAACAGAATAAAACTTAAGATTAGCTTAACTATCGCACAAAAATGAAAACGTAGGGAGAACTTTTTTCTGATGTATCGGGGCATTACTCGGGGGTACTGGCCTCTCCACAGAGCTGTAACGTGCCCTGCTAACATGCTGTTTTGCAGATGGATATCTTTATCATTATGTCAATATAATTGATATGCTTGTTTTGCAAATCTAAAAAATAATCTGTAATATAATCTCATCATAGCTCCTGCTGATTCCTCATTCTTGTACAGTCTGAGTTTGCCCAAGGACACAGCAGCAGTATGTGTATGTGTAGTACTTTGTTCGGGCGCGTATTGTTGAGCTCATGTTTAGGCGGCGGGTCTCCATAGAGCTGTGTGTGTCGTGTGCTGCGTGGAAGCGACAGTCTGGAGCTTTTGTTGGACTTTTGTAAACATTTGTCTGTGTGGAATCTACTGACAAAAGAGAAAACTGAGCCACAGCAACAACAGTGTAACTGTGTGTGTGTGTGTGTGTGTGTGTGTGCTGTCTGCACTGAACTCAAAACACAAGAGTGCTCTGGAGTCTGTATGTGTGTTTGTGTGTGTTTGTGTGCTCTAGAGTCTGTGTTATGAATTGTATTCAAAAAAAGTTTCAATGTGTCTGCTGATTTGTACTCTGGTAAAAAAAAAAAAAAATTATAGATTTTTTACACTTACAAAGTTGTGTGTGTAAAATGTGTATTTGTAATTTTACAAGTACAAAACTGAAAAATTGCACTTTCACAATTTTTAAGACATTTATTGCGCAGAGTTTGTCTCAAAACGATTTGTAAGCGCAACGGCTGATTTGCTGTGGCAACGGCTCTAAACTGGCTTATATAGAGTAAAGGAGCAGCTAACCCACATGTGACAGAAACTCACTATTTATGTGATATTATGATGTGCATTATTAACCTTTTAATAAGTTGTATACCAAGATAAATGTGTGTAGCATCTAAAGCCAGTGTGGCGACATGTTAGATTCTGTTAGCGCCTATAATGTAGCAGATATCTCCCACTGTTTTCCCACTAATAAGGCTAGTGTGGCATTATGTGTGTGTGTGCTTGAAACATTACGTGTGTGTGTGTTTTAGCAACTAGAGTCCACTGTGTGTGTAACCTGGATTTGAGAGTACTTCATCATTCAGCATTTGGGCATACAAAAGTACACTTGTTCTCAGTTGTGGCTCTTTCAGTGCCGCTGCCTGGCTCTGTGAGCCCCGCACCTGACCCATTAATTTAAATGAACAAAACTGAGCCAGGAGTCTGTCGCTACACTGTTGGTGGTGTGATGATCCCTGGATGCCTGTGGCTGGGTGTTTGCCCCTCTATGGTCTGTGGTGTCACATAGAGTGCAATATTGTGTCAAGCACCCTACTCACGTGTCCAAAAAGACCATGGACCTGTGACCGTGCTCGCCGTGAGTGTGTAAATTGGGACGTGCATCTTGGGAAATGCGTGTCCCAGTTTTCTCTCTAGGCACATATATTTCAGGTGATTTGTGGTTGTATGTTTCAGGTCTGTTTGTGGTTGCTCTGCCTGTGGCACTGATGTGGGGCGCGACTTGTTTGTGTGTGTGCTCTAGAGTTTTGTTTTATGAACTATTTGTAAAGACGCAGTCCCTGATATGCGGGGTGGGTACAAGTTGTGGATCATGGACTGCCTGGGCATGGGGGCAGGTCCCCCAGTTAACAGATTTATAATTCTTTAAGCCTGTGTAATTCTGTAAAGTAACAGTGTGTACTATTAATATTAATTATTATAGGGGATATGAGAGTGTGAGACAACAGTCAGGAGGAGGAGACTAAAAAGGTTGAGAACTACTGCTCTAGAGTGTGTGCGTGTGTGCATGTGCACGTGTGGTGTGCGCTACTGTCTGTGTGCCTATAGACTGTATAAAGAAGCAGGCTAAGTCAGTGTGACGTCACCGATGGCGTTCAGCTCCAGTCAAATGAAGCTCATAGAAACTAGCTGTTATAGGGGCCAATTTGGAGCTGAGTTCCATATTTGGAATTCTGACCATGAGTATCATAGCAACCATAGAGTCAATTTGCTGTGTGAGGTTGTTGAAGGTACACGCCCCTTCCCACCCGCACCGCTGTTTAGCATTATGGTGCGTACTTAGCAATTCCAGGACTCAAACCTGTTGCTAATGTTATCGTTGAAATAAGGCACCTGATTGGGCTGTTATTAATGTTCATATCTTCATTTAGTGGGACACAATAGCAAAATAAAAACCCCAGGATCATGTAGAGCGGCTTAACCCGACCATTTGAAGTCCAAAATGACAAGTAGTGACAGCAGCAGTTACAGAGAGAGGGGCCACAGTTTTTCAATGTATGTGAATTGAGCCAGAGTCAATGGAACCAAAAGCACACCCACGAAAACGTATGTTAAATGAACAACACGGTGGCTAGCAGGTTAGCTATGTCTGTTTGTATATACAATCCATGATGTGGACTGGACAGACGTGTACTCTCCAGTGTGTGCTTCTGTCTGTGGAGGAGAATCAAAACTACTGTGTCCTCTAGAGCCCAGATTCTATTCAGTTCAAATGTATTTCTGTAGCACATTTAAAACAGTTTCAGCCGCCCAAAGTACTTCACATAAAAGTCAACAATAAACAAATATACAGATAACGTGATGCAAAGGAAATAAAACATCTGTACATCCTGTCAGGAGAAGAGGTGTGTTTTCTTTCCAGTCTTAAACTGTTCTGTGTATATGAACCACAAACACGACCCCCTCCAGAGTCATTATGTCTGCGTATACTGTCTGTGTGGGGTCTATAGACAAAAGGGAAACTGAGCCACAGTCTGCTACTGTTGTGTTTAACGTGGAAACAAAAGCGGAGTGGGCTCTAGTAGTAAAGTCTGTGTGCTGCTATCTGGGTGGACTGCAGTGTCAGGGCGTTTAGGCCTGGCACCATGAATAATATACCGACTTATCATTCAACATATGATGGCTGGAACCATATTTGGGTCAATATTTATTGGAGGTACTTCTTTGCAGTACTGGGATTTTTTTTTTTTTTTTTTTTTTTCTACAGTATGATAAGAATTGAGCTGTAGAAGTTTGAAAAAAAAAAAGAATAAAACACTTTTATTCAAAACTAATGACTAAAGTGTAGCATTCTTCTATTTAGTTATTTCAGCTCATGTTTTTTTTAACAATATTGTAGATTAAGAATATATTTTTGGGATAATTCAGCTTTATGGCTTGGTTTCAGTATTATCGTTTATCTAGGTTTACTTGAGTGATATATGGCCCTTCAAAATGTGTGACTGACAGGCCTGAGTGAGTCTGGAGCCTGACACATGCTGGTTCACTCTACTCTGGTGTCATTCCATGTTTCATTCACACTTGACCTGTGGACTCAAGTTTTATTTCTACATATAGATATATTGGTTGGTCGATATTTGCATTTTTTAGAGTATGTTACTTCTCCAGCACAGGCCGATATTTAGTTTCGTCCTGGTGCCTGAAGAATCCGCACTGCTTTAACACTTTAGTGCGAAGAGAGAGCTGCTCTGCTATAGATACACTGGTGATTCAGTTTGCTCAGAGGACGGTTGAGTGTCATGTTGTTGAACCTGTTTGACCGCTCCGCAAGCATCAGTGAAACTACATGTACGAAATACTACTACAAGTACTACAACTACTATTATTACTACTATTACTGCTACTACTTTTGCCACTACTGCTGCTACTATTACTGCTACCTACACATTTTTGTCTTTACTTCTGTCTCTCTGTCTCTGTCTGTCTGTCTCTCTCTCTGTCTCTTTCTCTCTCTCTGTCTCTCTCTCTCTCTCTCTGTCTCTC
>JAIEZT010000745.1:0-17500 GCA_019594935.1 Periophthalmus modestus | reverse complement strand
TCCTCCAGCGAAGGTCGTCCTGGCCAAGACTGTCTGAAGATCTGGAGATCCTCTGCTCCTCACACGGAGCCGGTGCAGTGAGGGACGGGTCAAATGCAGAGGACAAGTTTCCCTATGGGGACAATGAAGTGTACTTTTAACCTTAATGTCGAGGATAAGAGAAAGAGGACAGAGAGTGTGGGAGGAGAACAAAAACAAAGAGAGAGACGAGGGTAAGACGAGACAGAGGGAGAGAAGGAGACAGAGGGGAGGAAGAAGGGCAGAAGAGGAGGAGAAACAAAAGTCATGTTCTGTGCTGTTTTCTCTTCACATTAAAGCGTCGGTCTGGTTTTAGATGTTTGACTGGACTTTACCTGGTTTATTAGTTTTGTTTTGACTCAGTCACTGCGCCCTGTGACGGGCAGCTCTGTGGTTTGGTTTCTCATGGCTCGCTGGTCGTTCAGAGCAGAGCTGGTTTTGTTTTTGTTTGGACTTTTGTTGCTGGCGCCAGGCGTGTTTTGATTCATAATCTAGTCTGAATCATCATGACTCAGAGGACTGAGTTCACCTGTCACTGACCGGAGGAACCTGTCCTCTCACCTGCTCCTCTGGATCTCTCTCTCTCTGTTCCTCTGGCTCTCTCTCTGTTCCTCTGGCTCTCTCTCTGTTCCTCTGGCTCTCTCTCTGTTCCTCTGGCTCTCTCTCTGTTTCTGTGGCTCTCTCTCTGTTCCTCTGGCTCTCTCTCTGTTCCTCTGGCTCTCTCTCTCTGTTCCTCTGGCTCTCTCTCTGCTCCTCTGGCTCTCTCTCTGTTTCTGTGGCCCTCTCTCTCTGACTCTCTGCTCCTGTGGCTCTCTCTCTGCTCCTCTGGCTCTCTCTCTGCTCTGACTCTCTGCTCCTGTGGCTCTCTCTCTGCTCCTGTGGCTCTCTCTCTGCTCCTCTGCTCTCTCTCTCTCTGCTCCTGTGGCTCTCTCTCTGCTCCTGTGGCTCTCTCTCTGTTCCTGTGGCTCTCTTTCTGCTCCTCTGGCTCTCTCTCTCTCTGCTCCTGTGGCTCTCTCTCTGCTCCTCTGGCTCTCTCTCTCTGCTCCTGTGGCTCTCTCTCTGCTCCTGTGGCTCTCTCTCTGTTCCTGTGGCTCTCTCTCTGCTCCTCTGGCTCTCTCTCTGCTCTGACTCTCTGCTCCTGTGGCTCTCTCTCTGCTCCTGTGGCTCTCTCTCTGCTCCTGTGGCTCTCTCTCTGCTCCTCTGGCTCTCTCTCTCTGCTCCTGTGGCTCTCTCTCTGCTCCTGTGGCTCTCTCTCTGTTCCTGTGGCTCTCTTTCTGCTCCTCTGGCTCTCTCTCTCTGCTCCTGTGGCTCTCTCTCTGCTCCTCTGGCTCTCTCTCTCTGCTCCTGTGGCTCTCTCTCTGCTCCTGTGGCTCTCTCTCTGTTCCTGTGGCTCTCTCTCTGCTCCTCTGGCTCTCTCTCTGCTCTGACTCTCTGCTCCTGTGGCTCTCTCTCTGCTCCTGTGGCTCTCTCTCTGCTCCTCTGGCTCTCTCTCTCTGCTCCTGTGGCTCTCTCTCTGCTCCTGTGGCTCTCTCTCTCTGTTCCTGTGGCTCTCTCTCTCTGCTCCTCTGGCTCTCTCTCTGCTCTGACTCTCTGCTCCTGTGGCTCTCTCTCTGCTCCTGTGGCTCTCTCTCTGCTCCTCTGGCTCTCTCTCTCTGCTCCTGTGGCTCTCTCTCTGCTCCTGTGGCTCTCTCTCTGTTCCTGTGGCTCTCTCTCTGCTCCTGTGGCTCTCTCTCTCTGCTCCTGTGGCTCTCTCTCTGCTCCTGTGGCTTTCTGTTCCTGTTGGTTTATGATGTTCAAAGTTCACGCTGGCTCCATAAATCCAGGGCTGTAGCTTTCCTGCATTGTGTTGTATTAGCATATGAGTACAGGTGTGCAAAAATATCGAAATATTGATATATTGTACCATTTCATTTAATAATACAGTATCGATATCGTCGGTTGCTGTATCGATATATCACCAAGAGTTTTGTTTTTTAAAAAATATATTTTACCAAATTATGCTGTCAGTGCTACATTTGTGTGTCTTGTTTAGAGGAAAGAAACTTGTTGACAATAACAGATTTTTGAGATCAAGTGTGCTGCTCATATTTTCAGTGTGGTTACAAAGTGTAGTATTACAGATTGACTTATGAAACTGAGAAACACCTCTTCACCACTGCCATGGTAAAAGACATAAGTAGTAAATGTTTGAGATACAGAAAGAAGCATCCATTTAGACTCATTTGAATTTCTCTTGTTGATTTAGAATGCAGGACCTGTGTCGTACCTCAACTCATTTGTGCCACTTACAGAATGTGCAGTGGAAACGGGTCAAGATACACAGACACAGGTTAAGAAGGGGTTGGGTTCAGACTGGAGGGTGATTTACTTCTTCTTGTTCCTCTTGTCCACCTCGGCCTCTGCTCAGTGAGGGCAGACTCCAGGACGGTGATCTTCCTTGCCTGCTTCTCCTCCTGTCCCTTCTGGAGCTCCTGTTGGGTGCTGACCAGAAGCTTGTCCTTGCTCTCCGCCACCTCGGTGGTCTTTTGTAGCGTGGACTTCAGAACCATGGTGGCTTTCTCTTTCTCTATAGTGTCGCGGGCGTGCTCCAGCTCCTCAGAGACATCAGCGCTGTAGTGGTGGCTGTTCACCTTCTGTGTCTTCAGTTGTTCTTCGAGCTCCTCCACCTTGACTTGGTACCTCAAGGGCAAGAGTCTGCTGCTCTTGGGAGAACCTCTTGATATTATTTTATTCTCCTGGTAGAGGCTGTCCACATATTCGTTTACCATCTTCCTACCCTGCTCTATCATTTGTTCTCTCTCCTCATCTTTCTGTTTGAGGAGATTTTTCCCGAACTCCATGATGGGTTCCTTCTCTTCTCTAGCTTCATTCAGCTGTTTCTGGAGCTCGTCAACTTTCTTCTCAAAGGCTTTTTTCCCCTGGATCTCCTCCTCCAGCTCTCTCAGGCTTGTCTGCTGTTTGGTGATGATTCTAGATTATTTGAAAAAACAAGAAAAATACAAAATGAATTTAAACAACACAATTTCAGGAGCCCGTGATCCATGAATAGTCTCACTTAGGAGTTTGATTTTAACAATAAGGCGATTGTGACTAACTAAATCGTTGGCTAATGCTTGCTAGCTTGTGTCTGTAATATTATTTAAGAGGGACAGCACAAATCACCTGTTGTAGTTCCACCTAATTCAGTAATCTGTGGTCAGATTGTGTTAAAACAAAACTTGGATTAAAGTCTAACTTGAGTAACAGAGCTTCAGACAGAGCAGTGCCTCAAGTTAGCATCACCCTCCCAGGGAATGTGGATGGCCTCAGCTGCAAAGTGTCCACATGACATTTGCTGTGGTTAAATAGATGCATACAAACAGAGATCATGTCTGTCATTTGTACATTAATGGTGATGAATTGAATCTATTTGAATTTGAAATTGAAAAAGATATATTTTTTGTAACTTTAGTCGTGAGTCGTAAATGTGATAAAAATCTGAATATAATAATAGACGTTGGAGATGAGCTTACTGGTGATATTTTGAGTGTCGTTACACAGTTAGCAGTGAACTACTTCACACACACGTTTGCTCATATATTACAGTAATACATATTTCAGTCAGTCTTTAATATCTTTTATTTTAAGGTAATAAACCTTCACCGTCACAACCCGTAAACTTCACAGGTCAGAACTCGGATCTCAGAAAGATCCAGTGTCTGAGTTCAACACCGGAGCCGTTCCAGTTCTCAACTCAAACAAAGAGCAGTATATTACAGCAAAGATTCAATAAAGTAATAAATCCAAGGAAAGTGCTCAAACCAGACAAAATGAGGATCCACTTAAGTTAATTTAGTGAAGTTTGAGGGTGAATTTCTGCTTCTGTTAACATGAGCTCCTGGTGCATGTTCTCACGAGGGACATAACGGCACATGAGGAGATGCAGAGTCTGAGCAGGTTCACACACAGCAGGCGACAGGAGCATCTAAAGGGAAAGACATGGGGGCAATTTGGAAGTTGTTGTTTCTTTGGTGTCCTGTTTCTGGTAGTAAAGCTTCATTGGATTATTTGAGGAAATGGAAAAAGGTGAGTTTAATTAAGAATTCTTTCAAACTTGTCACTCGGAAAACTTGATTTTTGGGCAATTTGTAAAAACTTTCTTTACCAAAACCCCATTGGTTTAAAATTGTGTCAGTTCTACTGATGGACATTTTATCCACAATGTTGTTTTGAGTAGAAATGAGTCCTAAATATGTGCCAAAAATATCGTTTCATTTAATGATACAGTATCGATATCATGGGCTGCTGTATCGATATATCGCCAAGAGTATTTAAAAAAATATTTTACCAAATTCCTCTGTCACAGTGCTACATTTGTGTGTTTGTTTAGAGGAAGGAAACTCATTTATGCAGAACATTTGACATTTAATTCACTGTTTGATGATTAAAATAGGTTTAGTTCATATTAACTTTGGTTTAACAAAGACTTTTAATTTCACATTTGTGATTTAGTAAATCTGTTGTGATCCTCAGAGCCGTTAAACTGCACATGTCCCTGTTACGTGTAAATGTGGATCTCATATAAGCTGTGGATGAGTATTACTGGTCAATGCAACAGTCTGATGTGTTTTTCTAGTTGGTCAGATGCACAAAACAAAATGCACTTTATGTTCACTCATCATAAATGGAAGCTAAATAAAAAAAACAAAATAATAAATATTTATTTTTTGTGAAAATGGGGTTGATTTTTAAGTGTCCCCGAAAGCCTTTATTTTTCACTGAATCGTATTGAATCAATTTGAAATATATCATATCGTATTGTGTCAAATCGTCTGCACTGTATAAATATATGTATTGTATCGTGGCCCATGTATCGAGGTATGTATCATATCGGCAACTTGATACCCAGCCCTATATATGAGTACTATTAGCAGTAGTATTTGCAGTAGCAGGAGTAGTATTTGCATTGTCATATGAGTAGTATTTGCAGTAATATTTGAAGCAGTGTTTGCAGTAGTATTTGCATTAGTATATGAGTAGTAGTTGCAGTAGTAGTTGCAGTAGTAGTTGCAGTAGTAGTAGCAGCAGCAGTAGTTGCTGCTGTGACCCAGATCTCTGCACCTTCACACACTGACACACTTTACATGCTTTTATGGATCTAACACTCACTACCTCTCTCTCCTCTCTAGCCACTCTCACACCATCTTTCTTTCCCCATCTCCCCCTTCCTCCCTTCCTCATCCCTCTATCACCTCTGTCTGTCTCTTTCCCCCCTCTCTCTCCTCTCCTCTCCTCCGTCCTCTCTCTCCCTCTCCTTTGTCCTTCTCTCTCCTCTCTGTGTCAGTACTCTCTGTTCTGTATTTTTCTCTCTCATCTCTCACCGCTCTCTCTATTGTCTCTTGTCCCTCTCTCTTCTTTCCCTCTTCCCTCTCTCTCTTCCTTCTCTCTTCTTCCGCTTCTTCCTCCTCACCTAAATATTCTATGGTGTGTTTTGTGGCATTTAGCGTTGTTTCTCTCTCTCTCCCTCTCTTCTTTCACTCTCCCTCTCTTCCTCTCCTCTCTTCTTTCTCTCTTCTTCCTCTGTTCTTTCTTCTTCCTCTCTTTCTTTCCTGTACATTCTGTATTGTGTGGGTGGGTTTTAGCGTTGTCTCTTTTTCTCTACCTTGCTCTTCTTTCTCTCTCCCTTTCTTCCCCTCCTCTCTACTTTCTCTCTTCCTCTCCTCCTCTCCTATACGTTCTGTGTTGTGTGGGCGGGGTTTAGCGTTGTCCCTCTGTCCCCATCGCTCTCTCCCCATCTCTCCGTCTCTTCCTCTCCTCTCTTCCTCTCTTGTCTTCTTACTCTTCTTCTTCCTCTCCCTCTCTCCTATATGTTCTGTGTTGTGTGGACGGGGTTTAGCGTTGTCCATCTCTCCCCCTCTTTCCTTCCTTTCCTCTCTTCCTCTCTTGTCTTCTTTCTCTCTTCTTCCTCTCCCTCTCTCTCCTATATGTTCTGTGTTGTGTGGGCGGGGTTTAGCGTTGTCCATCTCTCTCCCTCTCTTCCTCTCTTCTCTTCTTTCTCTCTTCTTCCTCTCCTATACGTTCTGTGTTGTGTGGGCGGGGTTTAGCGCTGTCCCTCTCTCCCCATCTCTCCCTATCTCTCCCTCTCTTCCTTTCCTCTCTTCCTCTCTTCTCTTCTTCCTCTCTTCTTCCTCTCTACCTCTCCTATACGTCCTGTGTTGTGTGGGGGGTTTAGCGTTGTCCCCTCTCTCCCCATCTCTCCCTATCTCTCCCTCTCTTCCTTCCTTTCCTCTCTTCTCTTCTTCCTCTCTTCTTCCTCTCCTCCTCTCCTATACGCCTGTGTTGTGTGGGCGGGGTTTAGCGTTGTCTTTGTGTTTTCCGAGCCGGAGCCTGGAGGACTCACATGTGTTGAGCTCAGATATGATTCTGTTTGAAACTGAAGCTTTACACGTTTATTTTGGAAAAGTGGAACAGTTTTGGGCAGTTTTCAGTTTTTTACATATTTTAGTTTTTAGAACTGTCGATACTTTGTACTGCAGTACTTCGCATAGCTTACACATCCTCCTAGCTACATATATATATATTAGAGTACGGCATTTAGCATATCTATCTTGTTATGGTTCAGTTACAGTGGTTTTTTGGTGCAACAAAAATAACTTGGGAAAAACCTGCATTCTCGCTGTGAATGAGTGGGCTCCCCTCTCCACAGAGCTGACTGCAACTTTGGCTTCTCACACACACACACAGGAAGAGCTCTGACACACAGGGACGTTGCAGAACACGTACAAATCTAAACGTTTTTATGCAGAATAAGACCCCATGGAGACGCAGGGAGGGCAGTCGTAATACACTGTGCTCCTGGTGTCATGTTCAGGCCGTTTCCCATGATCCTCTCTGAGCCGTTGTTTACCTGCTGCAGATGAGGCCCTGATAAACTGTTATTCAGTCCTCAGACTCTCACACCGTGTCTGACTGAGGCGTGTAATCTGCTCAAGTGTTTTAAGTCCCTGTGGAGTCTGTGTCACTTAACGGTGAAGTACCCAGTTCAAGTCCTGCACAACAGCTGCTAAAGGAGAGTGTTCAGAAAGGAGAGTCGGTCCCCCCCCTGTGTGTCAGATGCCCTCCCATCCTAGTGCATCTCTGTGTGTCAGTCAGATGCCCTCCTATAACATCCTCTTATATCCCTTTGTGCCAGATGCCCTCCCAAACTCCTATATTTTCCAGAACTTTATTAAAAAATACGACAAGACAGGAACAAAAGCTCAGATCTAAGATGTAAAATGAAGTGATTGATCAGACACATCTGTGACCGCACTGGGGTCAAATTGCACTTACATTCAAATGAACCTGCTTTAATTTGAACAGTGTAGAGATGTGAGAGTGTGTGACCGGGCAGACTGGAGATTAACCCCCCCCCCCCCCCCCTTCACTCCACACCCACTATAATCCAAGTGGTGGTGATGGCTGAAGATGACTAGTCTAATATTCCATAGTATTAAAGAGCCCTGTTGTGCTTGTGTCTGCTCTATAGTTCTAATCTGCCCGACGGGAGAGAGCGTCTCTGTAAAAGTCATCACAACAAAAGTGTGTATGTCACCAGGGGCATGTACCGGTGGTGCTGAAAACGGGAGCTGATCGTCACATGGCGTCTTCAGAATAAGCAGGAGGAAGAGAAGGAGGCAGAAGTACATATTCTGCACAAAGTTTCTCTCATCGTTAGCATTCTCTCTCTCACTGTCTTATTTCTCTCTGTCTCTCTTTTGCATTCCTCCCATCTTCCTTTCTTCTCTTCTTGTTACCTCACTCTCTTTCTGTCACTCTCCCTCACGCCATCTCTTTACTTCTGCTCTTCTCTCTCTCTCCCTTCCCTCTATTTTTCCTCTCCTCATCTCTCCTCTCCGTCGCTCACTCTCTCAATCGGAACATTTTGACCTGTTTGGAGCTATATTTTAAGTCCTGGTTTGGTCCCGGTTTATAGTTGCGCTTTGAGTCTTTGTTTTTCTGGTTTAGTTCCCTGGCAACTTGTTTCCTCCCTCTCACCAGGAGGTTGTGGGTTAGACTCCTGATCTCTCTGAGTGGAGTGTGTTCCTGTAGCAGAGTGGTTAGCCAAGACGTACTTCCTGATTCTCAGATAAAACACTTAATAATTAGATGCAGACAGTAGATAATAGACTTATTTTGACCTCAAGAGCTGCTTATGCAATATATGTGTACTGGAGAAAGACACATTTCAAATACTTGCGAGACGTAATAATGTACAGGGCCTTTTTAAAAATACCCAAGCTGATAACTGACCTTTGAAAATGTTAATCCGATCTGTAAATCCAAATTTGTACTAATATTGTTCCCTTTTTCTTGTCTTGCAGGGCTCCTCCTTGTGCGTCAGTGAAGGATGTACCGTTCCACTTTGAGGACTTTTTCCAATCGGACTAAACCTGTATAGGATTGTATCTCGTCCTCCTCCTCCAGTCTCTCATTTTACAATCTGGAATTCCACATTTTTCCATTGAGGGGATATAAAAAGACTCCATCCTGATTCCGCTGGATTAAAACCGCTTCTCTCCCTCCCCTCCCCCTCAAACCTCCCCTTCAGACGGCCTCAAAATGGCCACCCAAACTCCTACAGCGTTCCGAAAATTCCTTCTTCAAACTTTGCTCCTTTTCATAATTCTTTTACCACTTTCCCAGTCACAACCTGCTAATTTTAAGCGTTTTACCCCATCCGATCACGGACTGACACATTTGGCGATTCACAACAAAACTGGAGAAGTGTACGTCGGAGCGGTGAATTGGATTTACAAACTGTCCAGTAATTTAACAAAGCTACGAAGTCACATGACTGGACCGGTGATTGATAGTGAAAAATGCTACCCTCCGCCTAGCGTCCAGTCCTGCTCACACGACCAAGCGGCAACTCCGAATGTCAACAAACTTCTCCTCATCGACTACTCACAAAATCGATTAATCGCCTGCGGAAGCACGTCTCAAGGAATCTGCCAGTTTTTGAGACTCGACGACTTGTTCAAACTGGGAGAACCGCACCATCGCAAGGAAACATTACTTGTCCAGCGTTTCCCGATCGGGAACCATGTCCGGCGTGATCATTCCCTCCGCCAACAGCCCGACGAGCAAGCTGTTTATTGGAACCCCAATCGACGGGAAGTCTGAGTACTTTCCGACGCTATCCAGTCGCAAGCTGATGGAAAATGAGGAGAACGCCGACATGTTTAGCTTCGTTTACCAGGACGAGTTTGTGTCGTCGCAGCTCAAAATCCCATCTGATACTTTATCGAAATTCCCGGCATTCGATATTTATTATGTGTACAGCTTTAGCAGCGAGCAGTTCGTTTACTATCTCACGTTACAACTGGACACGCAGCTCACCTCTCCTGATGCCAGCGGAGAGCAATTTTTCACGTCCAAAATCGTGCGGCTATGTGTTGATGATCCAAAGTTTTATTCGTATGTGGAGTTTCCGATCGGATGTACCAAAGACGGTGTGGAGTATAGACTAGTGCAGGACGCGTACCTCACCAAACCCGGGAAGCAGCTGGCGACCTCACTGGGAATCTCAGAAAACGAAGATATATTGTTCACGATTTTTTCTCAGGGTCAGAAAAACCGAGCCAAACCTCCCAAAGAATCGGCTCTGTGCTTGTTTACGCTGCGGAAAATCAAGGAGAAGATAAAGGAACGGATTCAGTCGTGTTACAAAGGAGAGGGAAGGCTATCTCTGCCATGGCTGCTCAACAAAGAACTGGCCTGCATCAACTCGGTAAGAAATCATTCACACATTTGGTTTTGAGAATGTTGTCAGTTTTTCAAGCTTCAAAATTTTATAGCCTGTGTGTAAGATGCCCTACCAACCTCATATATCTGTGTGTCCAATGCTCAGATGCCCTCCCACCTACCTGTATCCCTTTAGTGTTTAACTAAGATGGTAGTCAGATGTGTAATTTTAAGTCTTACCAAAAATAAAAGCTTGTTTTTTCATTTTGGATGTTTTTTTGCACTGAAAAAACTTGGGACATAGAAACTTATAAAACATTTAAAAACATGCATCCTTTCAGCGAGCGGGCTTGCATCTCCACAAACCTGATTCTTATCTGCCCTGGTGGAGTGCTGTTACTCTGGCTATAATGTACAACAGTATGGCATAAAACACATTTATCGCTATGGAGAATGTTCCGAAGTATGGTTTTAACTTTCTGTTTCCATCCAGAAAGTTACCGTTTTGCTTTAATCTGCAGATTTTGTGGTGTGGTTGGATAAATATAGTGTGTAAGGTGCCGTCCCATTCTCCTGCATCCCCGTGTAGATGCTTCCCCACACTCTTATATCCCCGTGACATTAGAGACGGGGGAGGTCACATGTCTCTGGTTAATCTGCAGGTGTTGTGGTGTTAGACGCCCCCCTAGATGTTGTGGTGTGGTCGGATAAATACAGCGGGAGAATGAATCTTGTCACTGATAGAAATGATCAGAGAAAAAAAATGTGTATTTGACTTTTGGAGATTTCTTCTTCTTCTTCTTCTTCTTCGTGTGTGTGTGTGTGTGTGTGTGTGTGTGTGTGTGTTTTCCTCCCATTCCAGATGTTATAATGTTTGTTCCCTCATCAAAAACATGTCTGAAGAGGGTTTAGATGTCATCCATGCATGTTTGAGTAATTAAGCGATCTCTCCTGGGCCCTATTCAAACGCTTGTTATGGATAGCAGTACAAGCCTGTACAAGGCTCCACCCACAAGTTTCCCTCACCCAAGTTCCCACAATCCTCCATAAATATACAAAAACATGATACAAAACTGTACACAGCAACTTGACAAACCTGATGTGATGTGCAGTAGTTTCATTAGTGGGATGCAGCTCTGAAGGGGGGAGTGACTTAGCACAGGGAGCAAGGGGAGGGGAGTCAAAAGTGAAACTCATAAAACATGTTAATTGTTGTGTTTACGGCATATACTGTATATAGTATTTTCTGAATAATAAAAGATAAAATAGTGATCTCAGTATATACTGTTTTAGCAGTTAATACCCCACAGAAGTAAAATACCCTCTTTAATACCCCACAGAAGTAAAATACCTCCCTCTTTAATACCCCACAGAAGTAAAATACCTCCCTCTTTAATACCCCACAGAAGTAAAATACCCTTATTTAATACCCCATACAAGTAAAATACCCCCTCTTTCATACCCTGTAGAGTAAAATACCCTCTCTTTAGTTGTACAGAATACTGGGTCGTGCTGTGTGTGTAGAGGGGTGGCCCACACTGTTGGTTCTTGTTAGTTTGAATTATCTATATAAAGCCTATGTCCCCGTGTGTCTGTGGAGGGTCGGACTCTATTAAAACCTCATTATCATTTGTCAGTCAGTGAGCTGGTAAAGCGCTCCTCAGCTGTCACACGATGATGATGTAACAGGTTCACGGACGCTCTGATTGGTTGACCCATGACAGCAGTGGAGCCTGGGGTCATTCGGGATTAATAGAGCCTAGTTCCGCCCACCTCTGAACTCCGAACTTTGATCCCCGCAGTGCAGTCATGTGACCTCAGATGATTGGCCCATAGCAACTGTCAGAAGTGAAGGTATCAAAGAGATCGTGCAAGATTAGCGCCAAAAGAAAGTTGGAATTTGGAGATAAGAATAGGGGCTGTTCTCATAACTTTGTATAGTCCATAGTTTAAACTGAGGTCTGGAATGTGCTGTTCACAAGAGTCTATTTGTGTAATATAAGACCTTTAACTGTCAGACTGCAGATGTGTTGACCAGGTTTACGCTTAATATCTCTGTAATTACTGGGCCTATCCACATGAAATAAAAATTGATTCCGGGTTCAGCATCTTTTGTTAAACTTTCGAGTGGCTTTTTTTTAGTTATAAAATGCTTAATGAAATGGAGATTAATGTGGCAGGTTTGTTGGTTAAGGATTAAGTTCAACATTTGTAGTGAAACTATTTAATTTGCCATAATTGTTTTGTCCTTACCTGTAAAATGTGAGTAAAAAGAATGTGGGGTGTATCAAAAATCAATACTGAAACTAGTATAGAAACTACAGAGACTCATTGTTCATTTACCAATACTAAAAAAGTCCCATTGACATGACAGAAATGAACCTTTCCTGAATATCCTTACAATGATCTTGAGTTGTATCAGAACAAGTATAAGACCACATAGACTACGCCCTCAGACCACTATGGAACCTAACTGGACCACTGAGGGATTACAAAGTACTACCATTTAATGTTGAGAAATCACAGTCTGAAGAAAGTGTTTTTATTATCATCATGGTATCAGTATCGAGTCTGTTCCTTGGTATCAAAATCGTGTTTGAATTTTCAGCCTGGTGGCGGCTTTAGTGTGTTGTTTGTTGAATATCCTGAAGCCCCCGTAGTTCTCTCATTGTGTCGGTCTTCATATGAAAGTATTTGTGAGAAAAGCAGAGGAGTAAATCTGACCTCCTCACACTTCAGACAGGTTCTCCTCAGATGATGGATGATCTCCCTCTCTCCTTTCTCTCTGCTCCTCTGTGACCATAGTCTCCCACGGAAACGATTCAACCGAGCCTTTTACCACTCAGACGATGTTATTGTGACTGTTTCTGACGTCTCTCGTTGGGCAGATGTTTCATTTGAAAATGGTGAAGTTCATGTTTCTTCTAGCTCCTTGGATGTGGGCTGCAGATGTGATGAGGAACATGAAAAACCTGCCCTTTCATTTGATCGAGCCCCATTCTCATCATGCCAATCTTTTTATGGGTGTTTTTGCTTGGCTTTGGATAGCGATGGGTATTGTTAGGATTTATCAATACTTTGAATAGTTCTTATCAGTCCTTTTACAACAACAATGAATAATACGATCTCATTAATATAGTTCAGGACATTGCAGTAACCAGCTTTATTTTAAGCTAAATAAACTGCCCTTGATCAGATCTATCACCATAACACTTTTTGAGGTTTGGTATATTACTGAGGTAATATTTAGATGATAATCGATAATATTGAAACACATTTATTCCACTGACCCAAAAATCCAAGAGAAGATTTAAACCACAAAAACTGTTCTAAATCTACAATATTGTTAAAAATTATGAGCTGCAATAAATAAACAGAATGAAACTCTAGAGTTCTTAGTTTGCTGTAGTTTCAAACAGTACCATATTTTCCGGACTACAAGCTCTACTTTTTTCTACTTTTTAACCGCTGCAGCTTATGGTGCAGTGCGGCTTATACTTTTTTTTTCTTTTTCGTGGCGCCAAAAACATTTTGCCTAGCAACAGTCGACCCATAAAACTGATGAGTATTTCAGAGTCCAATGAAATTGTATGATCAATCGAGCCACTCTCACAACTATTGTAAATCAGTCATTTGTACTAACCCTCATCAACATATATGTTTTGCTGCAGGTGTATGTCATAGTTCCTCTGTCCCCGCCTCTTCGTCCTGGCGCCGCTGTAATGTCTCGTAATGTTCTTTTTCCTGCAGTCACTGATCCACAAACTAAAGCAAAACTGCACTAGTGGTCCCTCGCTAGTACTTTTTTTTTCTAAAATTAAAGCATGCGGCTTTTAATCAGGTGTGCTCTGTCGTCCGCAAAAAATACGGTAAGTTATTCAGTTCAAACTTCTGTGGCTTAAATCTTCTTGTAAACACAAAAAATAACCAAAAATGTCCCAGTAGAGCAAAGAAAAAGTAAACACGATCAATACAAACTTATTATTCCATCTCACATACATTAAATGTCGCTATGGTGACAGGCCTGCTAATGCAGGTTTGACCCAGACAAGAAGAATGGAGCAGGTACAGTGGAGACAAATACAGGGATAATAAATTCTACCTAACTTTTAATATGGATTTCGCGATACTAAACTTTGTGTGATCTCGTGCGTTGCTGATTGACACTTGATTGGCCTGAGATCAGAACCTGCAGCGTCGTTCTCCTGAGACTCTAAACTCGAGTCCCTCACATACGCACGGCCACAGTTTGGGAAGATAAAAGCATCCGTCAGTTTCAACATCACTCATTTCATTATGTCATCACTCTGCTTTCTGCGGCCAGGCTCCTGCTGTTCAGAGGAGTGAGGAGCGTGAGAGAGTGAGACAGGGGGGGAGAAGAGGGAGAGGGGGGAGAGAAGAGGGAGAGGGGGGAGAGGGGGGAGAGAGAGGGGAGTGAGAGGAGTGAGAGGGGGGAGAGGAGTGAGAGGGGTGAGAGGAGTGAGAGGGGGTGAGAGGAGTGAGAGGGGTGAGAGGAGTGAGAGGGGGAGAGGAGTGAGAGGGGGAAGAGGAGGGAGAGGAGTAAGAGAGGGAAGAGGAGGGAGAGGGGGGAGAGGGGGGAGAGGAGAGTGAGAGGGGAGAGGAGTGAGGGAGGAGGAGAGGAGTGAGAGAGGGGGGAGAGGGGGGAGGGGGAGTGAGGAGGGAGAGGGGGAAGAGGAGAGGAGAGGAGGGAGAGGAGTGACAGAGGGGGGAGAGGGGGGAGGAGGGAGGAGGGAGAGGGGAAGAAGGGGGGGGAGGGAGGAGAGTGAGAAGGAGGTAGAGGGGTGAGAGGAGGAGGAGAGGGGTGAGAGGAGTTGGGAGAGGAGGGAGACGAGGGAGACGGGGGGAGAGGGGGGAGGAAGGAGAGGGAGGAGAGGAAGGAGAAGGGGAAGGGGGGGGGAGAGAAGGGGAGAAGGAGAGGGGGGGAGAAGGGGGGAGGAGGGGGGGGGGGGGGAGTGGGAGGTGGAGGTGAGAGAAGGGAGAGAAGAGGGAGAGGAGGGACAGGAGGTAGAGGGGGGAGCAGGGGGGAGAGAAGATGAAATTAGAGGGAGAGGAGGACGAGGAGTGGAGAGAGGGAGGGCGGGAGTGGGAGTGGAGGCGAAGGAGTTAGAGGAGGTGGAGGAAGAGGAAGAGAAGAGAGAGTAGGGAAGGGAGAGGAGAGAGATAAGAGGGAGGGGGGAGAGAGGGAGGAGAGGAGGAGACGAGCAGGAGAGAGAGGACAAGAAAGAGGGAGAAGGGAGGAGGGGATAGACTGTGTTTTACAATGGAACAATCTGGGAAAAAAAAAGAAGTGATGGGTGTTGAACCATATGGCAGTGAGTGAGATTCAAACACCGTCACTCTGCTTCTGTTTATGAACTAAAGGCTGATATTGACAAAAAGTGATCATCCCTGGCATTTTAATTATATAGAAATACTTAAAGCTACACTATGTAACTTTCTAGTAGAGGGTCTATCATGCTCGTCTCCATGGAGATTTTTTTGCTTTGCTTGAAATGTTCTACAGTTAAGCTTTTCTATCAATAAAGACAAGCAGGTGACTTTTTTTTGTTTTTGATGTTTTGTTCAACGTGGTATCGGGATCGAGTCTATTTCTAAGTATCGAAGTCGACAAATTTTAGTATTGCGAAAACAGGTTTCTAGGTCAGATGCCCTCCCTGCATTTCACATCGGTACTCTTTGTCTTTATATTCTCCGAAGCAGGCGGAGCGGTTTGTTTCAGAAGAAAAAAAATATCCCGTAGTGCGTCGCCGTTGGAGACTGATCACAAAACGCTCAGATGTAAATGCTGGAACAGAATCTTAATGACTCACGGCAGGAGGGTCCCTAATGCGTTTCCATACGACCGGCGGCCATTTTATTAGGTACGAAGGGTTGAGCGTTTATAGAGATGAGACGGCACACAAAAGGGATACTGGTTCTGTCTTGTTTTATTTCTGATTTGATCAAAGTCATACAGATTGGTATTGTAGGAGCCAATTTATTTCACTTACTTTATTTGTGTTTATTCTATTGCAAATTGAATCGACCAAACCTCTTAAGACTAATCTGACTGCACAGTATCGCCTAATGGGAATTGAGTTGGAGTAATTCTCAAATCACAAAGGCTGCTTCTATTTGATAATAAAATGTCCTTTGTAAACTATATATCCCGTCTTTATATTGATTCTTTGCAGCTGATGTCATCCACATACTAACTGTAGGCACTGCTCTGTCTCTAGCTCTATTACACTTTAGTCTGAGCTTTATTTTAACACAATCTTACCATGAAGAAGTGACTTGTTTAACAGTACAAATCAGCTCACCTGTTGTGGTTCAAGTCCCTCTCTTGTAGCCAACAGTTTTTCCTCACTTTTTTTCTTCAGTTTTCTGACAATCTTAAATCGTTTTTGACAGTGTTTGCTAATATTTGCATTGTGTCTCCATGGTAACTGCTGGACATTCCACAGTAGAAAAAAAGAAAAATAATTAAATTCTGTCACTGGGCAAAGTTTTTTTGAGTGAAGAAGTTTTCGGCTTCTCTGGTCAGAGTTTAAAACTTCATCCAGCAAGGAACACAATAGTGCTAGCCGTTATGCTAATAGCCAGTATGCTAATAGATGTGAGAGCACCTGTTAGGCACCTGAACGATTATGCTAAATATGACTCGCCTCCAACAAACAGAAACACAAACAGGTGTGTTAGCTGAAGTGTAGCGAGCTCCTCCTTCAGATAGAGATGAGGCTGTGATCACAGCATCTGACCAGAACTGAAGCCTGAACAGTCAAATGTCTTCACTATAAAACTTTTGTCCAGTTAGAGATTTGAATTTTACTTTTGTCCTGGATCAGACTGGGGACAACTCAGGGATTACACAGACATTCCACCATAGAGTACACACGTAGAAAACACCCCCAGCGTGAGGTCAGAGCAAAGTGTCAGTAGTACAGTCTTATTGTCCTGTAGTTTAGACCTCTTCAAATATGTTTGTTCAAAAGTGTGCTAAACTGTGGACTAAAGTGACTTAAATGTAGTGTAAGTGGCTTTTTCCTCTTCAGATGGTCTGGTTGGTCCGGTTCTTTTGTCCCTGATCTGGTCTAATGTTCAACCTCTCACTCAGCACTTCTCCTGCACTCCGATCAATACACAATTACTCACACAATTAGCCGCATTAAAGTCACACTGCGGGACTTTAGCCTCATTAAAGCCACACTGCGGGGGTTTTACAGTGCAGTTCTGAGCTAAGCGGCCCCTCGTGATCTACGAATAGGCGAAAACAAGAAGAGGCGGCATTAGCTCCGCGTCCACCGGGGGCAGCGCGGGCCAAAAACGGGGATCAGGAGAAAAACTGAAACTGCACAATGAAACATGCTAATGCTTAAAATGTGCTAATGCGGAGGAAATAATGGTTTGTGCTAGTGCAAAAAACAGAATTAAAGGGCCATATTAGCTATTTTTGGATCTCTGTTCTAATGTACTCATCACAAACAGACCTGGAGTTGTGTTTTGTTTCATTCGCACATGTTAAAACACAAACCCTGCCACATTTAGGCGGAATTCTTCTCTGAAACAGTAAACGCTATGTTCCACCTTGTGATGTCATGTGGTTATTCAGGAAGTGCCTCCACTGTGTTTTTAAATCAATACATCTTCACTATCACTCATTTGGAATAATTCAGCCCTGAAAATTGCCAATCTCTACTGAACTAAGGTGAAAGGAGACTGTTCACCTTGAAAACTACCCTTCATGACATCACAAGGTGGAACAGAGCTCTTGAGA
>JAIEZT010000744.1:0-33172 GCA_019594935.1 Periophthalmus modestus | reverse complement strand
AATAGCCATAGGTGTGAATTGTAGGGGGCGCCTGTGGGTAGTGGGGGTGCAGGGGACATTTAGTGATGCCAAATTTATGAAAATTTTCACCGAGCTGGTCGATCTGATACCCCCATGTGAGGGACTTTTCGTCTGCGTTTGGGGGGTGAAAACGGGGGGGTTTGGGGAGAAAAATAATACAGGTTGAGGAGAAAAACAATGTTAATTTAAAGCCGCAAGCGGCGATGATGGCCCTCGCCACGGGCGGACCGCCTCTTCCTCGAGACCGCCGGGGGCCAGCCACCGCCTCGACGCAGCATTCCCCCTGCCCGGCCACCCCCTGGCCGCACGCCCTCCCTTGCCCCCGCCCTTCACACTGTTTCCATAGTGCAGTCTGATCATTGCATTAAACTGGTGGAGTCTGTGACTTAGAACCATCAAAATCGTGCATAATACAGGTATAGTGTAATGGAGTTTTTCCCCCCTTTTGAGGTCCACAATTATTTCCCCAAGTTTGAAGTCAATCGGACAATTTTCTGTCTTTTTGTATTGAAATGAAGTCATATTTTGACAGCGTGCTACACATAAATTGTAAAGAATATCCCCCAAAAAATGGATGATTATTGATAAAGTACCTCTGTAGATGTGGCCTGTGGACTTTGAACTCATTTAGATGTATAATTTAAGAGTAGATAGCTTTAATATACACATATATGAAAGTGGTTGTGTGGAAATTTCAAACCAATAATTCAGTCCTATTTTGACAGTGAGCTACACAAAAACTATAATGAATATCCTCAAAAAAATGGATGATTATTGATAAGCAACCTGTATAGATGTGGCCTATGGAGTTTCAGCTCATTGGGATGAAAAACGTAGGAATAGATAGATTCCATATACACATATATGAAAGTGGTGTGGGAATTTCGAACCAATAATTCAGTCCTATTTTGACAGTGAGCTACACAAAAACTATAATGAATATCCCAAAAACATGGATGATTATTGAAAAACTATCTCTGTAGATGTGGCCTGTGGAGTTTTTCAGGTAGTTTGGTGAAAAAACCTAAGACTAGAAAGGTTTATATGAACGAATGTGAAAGTGGAGTGGTTTTTTCAATCCAAAAATGAAGTCATATTTTCACAGCGAGCTACACATAAACCGTGAAGAATATCCCCCAAAAAAATGGATGATATCGATATCAACCTCTATAGGTGTGGCATGAGGAGTTTGAACTCTTTTAGATGAAAAATCTAAGAGTAGATAGCTTTAATATACACATATGTCAAAGTGGTGTGGGAATTTGAAAGTAATAATTAAGTCCTATTTTGACAGTGACATACACACATAAATTGTAAAGAATATCCACTAAAAAAATGATGATTATTGATAATCAACCTCTATAGATGTAGCATGAGAGTTTTGAGGTTATTGAGATGAAAATGTAAGAGTAGATAGCTTTAATATACACATATGTCAAAGGGGTGTGGGAATTTTAAACTAATAATTAAGTCCTATTTGACAGTGACCTACACAAAAACTATAAATGAATATCCCCAAAAAATGGATGATTATTGTTAAGCAACCTGTATAGATGTGGCCTATGGAGTTTCAGCTCATTGGGATGAAAAACGTAGGAATAGATAGATTCCATATACACATATATGAAAGTGGTGTGGGAATTTCAAACCAATAATTCAGTCCTATTTTGACAGTGAGCTACACAAAAACTATAATGAATATCCCAAAAACATGGATGATTATTGATAAGCTACGTCTATAGATGTGGCATTTGGAGTTTGAAATCATTTAGATAAAAATGTAAGAGTAGATAGCTTTTAATATACACATATATGAAAGTGGTGTGGGAATTTCGAACCAATAATTCAGTCCTATTTTGACAGTGAGCTACACAAAAACTCTAATGAATATCCCCAAAAACATGGATGATTATTGATAAAGTACCTCTGTAGATGTGGCCTGTGGACTTTGAACTCATTTAGATGTATAATTTAAGAGTAGATAGCTTTAATATACACATATATGAAAGTGGTGTGGGAATTTCAAACCAATAATTCAGTCCTATTTTGACAGTGAGCTACACAAAAACTATAATGAATATCCTCAAAAAAATGGATGATTATTGATAAGCAACCTGTATAGATGTGGCCTATGGAGTTTCAGCTCATTGGGATGAAAAAACGTAGGAATAGATAGATTCCATATACACATATATGAAAGTGGTGTGGGAATTTCGAACCAATAATTCAGTCCTATTTTGACAGTGAGCTACACAAAAACTATAATGAATATCCCAAAAACATGGATGATTATTGATAAACTATCTCTGTAGATGTGGCCTGTGGAGTTTCAGGTGGTTTGGTTGAAAAACCTAAGACTAAAAGGTTTTATATGAACGAATGTGAAAGTGGAGTGGTTTTTTTCAATCCAAAAATGAAGTCATATTTTCACAGCGAGCTACACTCAACATAAACCGTGAAGAATATCCCCAAAAAATGGATGATTATTGATAAAGTACCTCTGTAGATGTGGCCTGTGGACTTTGAACTCATTTGGATGTATAATTTAAGAGTAGATAGCTTTAATATACACATATGTCAAAGTGTGTGGGAATTTTAAACTAATAATTAAGTCCTATTTTGACAGTGAGCTACACAAAAACTATAATGAATATCCCCCCAAAATGGATGATGATTATTGATAAGCAATCTGTATAGATGTGGCATGTGGAGTTTCAGTTCATTGGGATGAAAAACATAGGAGTAGATAGGTTTCAAAAAGACGTATGCGAAAGTGAGATTTTTCAATGATTTATTCTGGAGTCATTGCGCCCCTGCTGGCCAACCGTGAGAAATAACCCATGCTTGTAATATAATTTTTTGCTTCTTCTGAGGTGTCCAATGTACTCCCCAAATTTGGTATGAATCCGATAAAATTGATGTGTCACGTCTATGGTAGGGGGCGCTAGAGGGTTCATTTTGATTACACTTTATATTGCATTTGATTCAGGGCCAAATGAAACATATTTGACTGAAATTTGAGATGTCTCGGGCAAAGCCCGTGTGAGTAATATATTTTTAAATGTTTTTTGTTGGAGTATTTGCGCCCCTGCTGGCCAGTTGTAAGAAATAGCCTATACCCGTTATATAATTTTTTGCTCCTTTTTGTGCCTTAAATTTATTCTCTAAATTTGGTATGAATCCGATCATATTGATGTGTCATGTCTATGGTAGGGGCGCTAGAGTGTTCATTTTGATTAGACTTTATAATGCATTTGATTCAGGGCTAAATGAAACATATGTGACTTGAATTTGAGATGTGTCGGGCAAAGCCCGTGTGAGTAATATATTTTTTTAAATGTTTTTTGTTGGACTCTTTGCGCCCCTACTGGCCAGTTTGTGAGAAATGACCTATGCCCATAATATAACTTTTTGGTCCTCGTTATATCCCAGATTTATTCCCCAAATTTGGGTTGTAATCCAATAATGTTGACGTTTCACGTCTATGGTAGGGGGCGCTAGAGTTTTCATTTTCATAATACTTTATAGTCCATTCCATACATGCCATAATTACACATATGTCATGTGAATGTGAGATCTGTAGGACAATGCCCCTGGTCGTGAGAGGACAACGAAATTACACGAAACGAAGGCGTTTTTCGATGGCGCCGTGCGGGCGGACGACATGAAATTGTCCCCAAAAAAAAAGCATGTTTCATGAAACCCCATGTGTCCAGATGTGACATGTGAAATCTGACCTCATTTGGATCGAAAACCTAGGACTGATTACATTTTGAAAACATCGTGTTAAAGCGCTGGCGAAGGTTTGATCCAATATGGCCGACTTCCTGTCCGCCACACGGCATCACTATAATATTGTTTTTTGCTCGTCTCCATGAGCTTTATCATTGGTGCGAATTTCAGCTAATTCTGAGTCGGGGCTCCCTATTAGTTTGAAAATCTCAAAATTTCAAGGTGGCGCTGTTGAGCCGGTGTGCGTTGGACTTTTTGGTGATGCGTATTTTATCGAAATTTTCGCGAGGCCGGTCGATTTGATACCCCATGTGAGACTTTTCGTCCACGTTTAGGAGGTCAAAACGGGGGCGAGTTTGGAGGAAAAAATAATAATAATAATAATAAGAAGAAGAAACCGAGCGAAAACAATACCCCTCGCCGTCACTTCGTGAGCGGCGAGGGCCAATTAAAGCCGCAAGCGGCGATGATGGCCCTCGCCACGGCGCGACCGCCTCCCCTCGCGACCGCCGGGGTCCAGCCACCGCCCACGCATCATTCCCCCTGCCGGCCACCCCACCCCCCCGGCCGCACGCCCCCCTCGCCCCCCCCCCCCTCACACTGTTTCCATAGTGCAGAGTGGACATTGCATTAAACTGGTGGAGTCTGTGACTTAGAACCATCAAACTCGTGCATAATACAGGTATAGTGTCATTGACTTTTTGGTTGGGTTTTAGGTCTACATTTATCTCCCCAGTTTTATGCCAATCAGACAAAGTTGTGTGTTTTAATTGTATTATAGGGGGCGCTATAGAGTCCACTGGTTACGTGCTGATTACTCTGCTGTATTCACATTTTTATTTTACATCACTGGGGATAGTTGTAGCTCTTTAGACACATCCATGTGTCTGTGAGTGGGAATGAAGGAAAACAGGAAATAAAGGGTGTTTTTTGACAGTGAGGTATGGACAAACGGCACAAAACATGGATGATTATTGATAAGCTACGTCTATAGATGTGGCATGTGGAGTTATAACTCATTTAGATGTATAATTTAAGAGTAGATAGCTTTAATATACACATATGTCAAAGTGGTGTGGGAATTTGAAACTAATAATTAAGTCCTATTTTGACAGTGAGCTACACAAAAAACTATAATGAGTATCCCGAAAAAAATGGATGATTATTGAGAAACTACCTCTATAGATGTGGCATGAGGAGTTTGAAATCATTTAGATTAAAAATGTAAGAGTAGATAGATTCCATATACACATATATCAAAGTGGTGTGGGAATTTCAAACCAATAATTCAGTCCTATTTTGACAGTGAGCTACACAAAAAAAAACTATAATGAATATCCCCCAAAAAATGGATGATTATTGATAATCAACCTGTATAGATGTGGCATGAGGAGTTTGAATTCATTTAGATGTATAATTTAAGAGTAGATAGCTTTAATATACACATATATGACAGTGGTGTGGGAATTTCAAACAATAATTCAGTCCTATTTTGACAGTGAGCTACACAAAAACTATAATGAATATCCTCAAAAAAATGGATGATTATTGATAAGCAATCTGTATAGATGTGGCCTATGGAGTTTCAGTTCATTTGGATGAAAAAACATAGGAATAGATAGATTCCATATACACATATATGAAAGTGGTGTGGGAATTTCGAACCAATAATTCAGTCCTATTTTGACAGTGAGCCACACAAAAACTATAATGAATATCCCCAAAAACATGGATGATTATTGATAAACTACCTCTGTAGATGTGGCCTGTGGAGTTTCAGGTAGTTTGGTTGAAAAACCTAAGACTAGAAAGGTTTTATATGAACGAATGTGAAAGTGGAGTGGTTTTTTCAATCCAAAAATGAAGTCATATTTTCACAGCGAGCTACACATAAACCGTGAAGAATATCCCCAAAAAAATGGATGATTATTGATAATCAATCTGTATAGATGTGGCATGTGGAGTTTCAGTTCATTGGGATGAAAAACGTAGGAGTAGATAGGTTTCAAAAAGACGTATGCGAAAGTGAGATTTTTTAATGATTTATTCTGGAGTCATTGCGCCCCTGCTGGCCAACCGTGAGAAATAACCCATGCTTGTAATATAATTTTTTGCTTCTTCTGAGGTGTCCAATGTACTCCCCAAATTTGGTATGAATCCGATAAAATTGATGTGTCACGTCTATGGTAGGGGGCGCTAGAGGGTTCATTTGATTACACTTTATATTGCATTTGATTGAGGGCCAAATGAAACATATTTGACTGAAATTTGAGATGTGTCGGGCAAAGCCCGTTTGAGTAATAGATTTTTAAATGTTTTTTGTTGGAGTATTTGCGCCCCTGCTGGCCAATTGTAAGAAATAGCCTATACCCGTAATATTATTTTTTGCTCCATTTCGGGCCCCAAATTTATTCCCTAATTTGGTATGAATCCGATCATATTGATGTGTCATGTCTATGGTAGGGGGCGCTAGAGTGTTCATTTTGATTAGACTTTATATTGCATTTGATTCAGGGACAAATGAAACATATGTGACTTAAATTTGAGATGTGTCGGGCAAAGCCCGTGTGAGTAATATATTTTTTAAATGTTTTTTGTTGGAGTCTTTGCGCCCCTACTGGCCAGTTGTGAGAAATGACCCCATGCCCATAATATAATTTTTTTGTTCATCGTCATATCCCAGATTTATTCCCCAAATTTGGTTGTAATCCAATAATGTTGACGTTTCATGTCTATGCTAGGGGGCGCTAGAGTGTTCATTTTCATAATACTTTATAGTCCATTCCATACATGCCATAATTACACATATGTCATGTGAATGTGAGATCTGTAGGACAATGCCCCTGGTCGTGAGAGGACAACGAAATTACAGGAAACGAAGGCGTTTTTCGATGGCGGCGTGCGGGCGAACGACATGAAATTGTCCCAAACAAAAGCATGTTTCATGAAACCCCATGTGTCCAGATGTGACATGTGAAATCTGACGTCTTTTGGATGAGAAACCTGGGACTGATTACATTTTGAAAACAGGCGGCGAGAAATGTGGCGAATATTCGAACGAATATGACCGACTTCCTGTCCGCCTTAGGGCAGCACTATGATTGGCTTTTTTGCTCGTCTCCATGAGCTCTATCACTGGTGCGAATTTGGCTTTGCTACGGCGAAATATGCGAGTCGGCTCCCAATTCATTCGAAAATTTGCAATTTTCTAGGTGGCGCTGTCGAGCCTGCGTGCCTGGGCTCATTTTTGTGATGCATATTTTCTCGAATTTTTCGCGAGGCCGATCGATTTGATACCCCCATGTGAGACTTTCCGTCGACGTTTAGGGGGTGAAAATCGCGATCCCAGGGGGAGAAAAAAATAATAATAATAATTAAAGCCGCAAGCGGCGATGATGGCCCTCGCCACGGCGCGACCGCCTCCCCTCGCGACCGCCGGGGGCCAGCCATCGCCTCCACGCAGCATTCCCCCTGCCCGGCCACCCCCCGGTCGCTCGCCCCCCCTCGCCCCCGCCTGTCACACTGTTTCCATAGTGCAGTTTGATCATTGCATTATACTGGTGGAGTCTTTGACTTAGAACCATTAAACTCGTGCATAATATAGGTATAGTGTCATTGACTTTTTTGTTTGGTTTTAGGCCTACAATTATCTCCCCAAGTTTCATGCCAATCAGACAAAGTTGTGTGTTTTAATTGCATTATAGGGGGCGCTATAGAGTCCACTGGTCACATGCTCATTACTCTGCTGTATTCACATTTTTATTTTACATCAGTGGGGATAGTTGTAGCTCTTTAGACACATCCATGTGTCTGTGAGCGGGAATGAAGGAAACAGGAAATAAAGGTGTTTTTTGACAGTGAGGTATGGACAAACGGCACAAAATTGTTGCAAAAAAGTGGATGTTTTATGAAACCACATGTATGTAGATGTGACATGTGAAATCTGAGCAAATTAGGGCAAAATATGTGTGAGTAGAATCATTTTGAAAATGCGTTGTGTAAAATGTGGTGAATTTTCAATTAAATATGGCCGACTTCCTGTTTGTCATAGAGAAGTGCTTCAATTCACTTTTATGCTTGTCTCACTGTGCTCTGTCACTGTGCTGATTTTTGTGTGTCTATTCCTAAATTTACCCACCTCCTCTGCCATAGGTGTGACATTGTAGGGGGCGCCGTGGAGTGGGGGTGCAGTGGACATGTTTGTGATGGCAAATTTATGAAAATTTTCACCAAGCTGGTCGATCTGATACCCCCATGTGAGACTTTTCGTGCATGTTCAGGGGGTGAAAACGGGGCGAGTTTGGGCGGAAAAAAATAATACAGACTCTGGAAAAACAATGTTAATTTAAAGCCGCAAGCGGCGATGATGGCCCTCGCCACGGCGCGACCGCCTCCCCTCTCGCGACCGCCGGGGGCCAGCCACCGCCTCCACGCAGCATTCCCCCTGCCCGGCCACCCCCCGGCCGCACCCCCCCTCGCCCCCCCCCCCTCACACTGTTTCCATAGTGCAGTGTGATCATTGCATTAAACTGGTGGAGTCTGTGACTTAGAACCATTAACTTCGTGCATATTACAGGTATAGTGTCTTTGACTTTTTTGTTTTGTTTTAGGCCTACAATTATCTCCCCAAGTTTCATGCCAATCGCACAAAGTTGTGTGTTGTAATTGCAGTATAGGGGGCGCTATAGAGTCCACTGGTCACATGCTCATTGCTCTGCTGTATTCACATTTTTATTTTACATCAGTGGGGATAGTTGTAGCTCTTTAGACATATCCATGTGTCTGTGGGCGGGAATGAAGGAAACAGGAAATAAAGGTGTTTTTTGACGGTGAGGTATGGACAAATGGCACAAAATTGTTGCAAAAAAGGGGATGTTTTATGAAACCTTATGTGTCTACGTGTGACATGTGAAATCAGAGCAAATTTGGGCAAAATATGTGTGAGTAGAATCATTTTAAAACGTGATGTGTAAAATGTGGTGAATTTTCAATTAAATATGGCCGACTTGCCGTTTGTCATAGAGCAGTGCTTCAATTCACTTTTATGCTTGTCTCACTGTGCTCTATCACTGTGCTGATTTTTGTGTGTCTATTCCTAAATTTACCCGCCTCCTCTGCCTTAGGTGTGACATTTTAGGGGGCGCTGTGGAGTGGGAGTGCAGTGGACATGTTTGTGATGCCAAATTTATGAAAATTTTCACCGAGCTGGTCGATCTGATACCCCCATGTGAGACTTTTCGTGCATGTTCAGGGGGTGAAAACGGGCCGAGTTTGGGCGGAAAAATAATACAAGTTCAGGAGAAACAATGTTAATTTAAAGCCGCAAGCGGCGATGATGGCCCTCGCCACGGCGCGACCGCCTCCCCTCGCGCGACCGCCGGGGCCAGCCACCGCCTCCACGCAGCATTCCCCCTGCCCGGCCACCCCCCGGCCGCACGCCCCCCCTGTCCCCGCCCTTCACACTGTTTCCATAGTGCAGAGTGATCATTGCATTAAACTGGTGGAGTCTGTGACTTAGAACCATCAAAATCGTGCATAATACAGGTATAGTCTCATTGACTTTTTGGTTTGGTTTTGGGCCTACAATTATCTCCCCAAGTTTCATGCCAATCAGACAAAGTTGTGTGTTTTCATTGCATTATAGGGGGCGCTATAGAGTCCACTGGTCACATGCTCATTACTCTGCTGTATTCACATTTTTATTTTACATCAGTGGGGATAGTTGTAGCTTTTTAGACACATCCATGTGTCTGTGAGCAGGAATGACGGAAACAGGAAATAAAGGTGTTTTTTGACGGTGAGGTATGGACAAACGGCACAAAATTGTTGCAAAAAAGTGGATATTTTATGAAACCACATGTATGTAGATGTGACATGTGAGATATGAGCACATTTGGGCAAAATATGTGTGAGTAGAATCATTTTGAAAACGCGTTGTGTAAAATGTGGTGAATTTTCAATTAAATATGGCCGACTTCCTGTTTGACCTAGAGCAGTGCTTCAATTCACTTTTATGCTTGTCTCACTGTGCTCTATCACTGTGCTGATTTTTGTGTGTCTATTCCTAAATTTACCCGCCTCCTCTGCCATAGGTGTGACATGTAGGGGGCGCTGTGGGGTGGGGGTGCAGGGGGGACATTTTCGTGATGCCAAATTTATGAAAATTTTCACCGAGCTGGTCGATCTGATACCCCCATGTGAGACTTTTCGTCTGCGTTTAGGGGGTGAAAACGGGGCGAGTTTGGGGAGAAAAATAATACAGGTTGAGGAGAAACAATGTTAATTTAAAGCCGCAAGCGGCGATGATGGCCCTCGCCACGGCGCGACCGCCTCCCCTCGCGACCGCCGGGGGCCAGCCACCGCCTCCACGCAGCATTCCCCCTTCCCGGCCACCCCCCGTCCGCACGCCCCCCCTCGCCCCCTCACTTCACACTGTTTCCATAGTGTAGTGTGATCATTGCATTAAACTGGTGGAGTCTGTGACTTACAACCATCAAACTCGTGCATAATACAGGTATAGTCTCATTGACTTTTTGGTTTTGTTTGAGGCCTACAATTATCTCCCCAAGTTTCATTCCAATCGCACAAAGTTGCGTCTTTTAATTGTATTATAGGGGGCACTATAGAGTCCACTGGTCACATGCTCATTACTCTGCTGTATTCAAAGTGTTATTTTACATCAGTGGGTAGAGTTTTATGTCTTTAGGCTGATGCATGTGTCTGTGAGCGGGAATAAAGGAAACAGGAAATTAAGGTGTTTTCTGGGGCAGCGTACGGGCGAACGGCACAAAATTGTTGCAAAAACGTGGATGTTTTCTGAAACCACATGTATGTAGATGTGACATGTGAAATCTGAGCAAATTTGGGCAAAATATGTGTGAGTAGAATCATTTTGAAAACACGTTGTATAAAATGTGATGAAATTTCAATTAAATATGGCCGATTTCCCGTTTGTCCTAGAGCAGTGCTTCAATTCACTTTTATGCTTGTCTCACTGTGCTCTATCACTGTGCTGATTTTTGTGTGTCTATTCCAAAATATACTCGCCTCCTCTGCCATAGGTGTGACATTGTAGGGGGCGCCGTGGAGTGGGGGTGCAGGGGACATTTTCGTGATGCCAAATTTATGAAATTTTTCACCGAGCTGGTCGATCTGATACCCCCATGTGAGACTTTTCGTGCATGTTCAGGGGGTGAAAACGGGGCGAGTTTGGGGAGAAAAATAATACAGGTTGAGGAGAAACAATGTTAATTTAAAGCCGCAAGCGGCGATGATGGCCCTCGCCACGGCGCGACCGCCTCCCCTCGCGACCGCCGGGGGCCAGCCACCGCCTCCACCACGCAGCGTTCCCCCTGCCCGCCACCCCCCGGCCGCACGCCCCCCTCGCCCCCCCCCTCACACTGTTTCCATAGTGCAGTGTGATCATTGCATTAAACTGGTGGAGTCTGTGACTTAGAACCATCAAAATCGTGCATAATACAGGTATAGTCTCATTGACTTTTTGGTTTGGTTTTGGGCCTACAATTATCTCCCCAAGTTTCATACCAATCGCACAAAGTTGAGTGTTGTAATTATATTATAGGGGGCGCTATAGAGTCCACTGGTCACGTGCTCATTACTCTGCTGTATTCGAAGTTTTATTCTACATCAGTGGGTAGAGTTTAATGTCTTTAGACTGATCCATGTGTCTCTGAGCGGGAATCAAAGAAACAGGAAACGAAGGCGTTTTTCGATGGCGGCGTGCGGGCGGACGACACAAAATTATTGCAAACGATCGGATAAGAAATGAAACCCCGTGTGTCCAGATGTGACATGTGAAATCTGACCGGTTTTGAAGCAAAAACGTGGGAGTTGTATCATTTGCCCTGGTCGTGAGAGGACATAGAAAAAACAGGAAAAGAAGGCGTGTTTCGACGGCGGCGTGCGGGCGAATGACACGAAATTATTGCAAACGATCGGATAAGAAATGAAACCCCATGTGTCCAGATGTGACATGTGAAATCTGACCTGTTTTGGAGTAAAAATCTGGGAGTTGTATCATTTTGAAAACAAGCGGCGAAAGAGATGGCGAATTTCTTATTCAATATGGCGGCCTTTTTATGAATCAAAAGACAGCGTGGTCATTCATTGTTGAAGTTTTATCAAGGAGCTTTATAATCCATGACATTCATGGCCAAATGACACATGTTTGATCTTAATTGGAGCGATTCAGACCAATGTCCCTGTGAGTCAGACATTTTTAAATGATTATTTTTGGGGAGTCTTTGCGCCCCTGCTGGCCAACCGTGAGAAATAACCCATGCTTGTAATATAATTTTTTGCTTCTTCTGAGGTGTCCAATGTACTCCCCAAATTTGGTATGAATCCGATAAAATTGACGTGTCATGTCTATGGTAGGGGGCGCTAGAGGGTTCATTTTGATTACACTTTATATTGCATTTGATTCAGGGCTAAATGAAACATATTTGACTTAATTTTCAGATGTCTCGGGCAAAGCCCGTGTGAGTAATAGATTTTTAAATGTTTTTTGTTGGAGTATTTGCGCCCCTGCTGGCCAATTGTAAGAAATAGCCTATACCCGTAATATAATTTTTTGCTCCGTTTCGTGGCTCAAATTTATTCCCTAAATTTGGTATGAATCCGATCATATTGATGTGTCATGTCTATGGTAGGGGGCGCTAGAGTGTTCATTTTGATTAGACTTTATAATGCATTTGATTCAGGGCCAAATGAAACATATGTGACTTAAATTTGAGATGTGTCGGTCAAAGCCCGTGTGAGCAATATATTTTTAAATGTTTTTTGTTGGACTCTTTGCGCCCCTACTGGCCAGTTGTGAGAAATGACCCATGCCCATAATATAATTTTTTGGTCCTCGTCATATCCCAGATTTATTGCCCAAATTTGGTTGTAATCCAATAATGTTGATGTTTCACGTCTATGGTAGGGGGCGCTAGAGTGTTCATTTTCATTAGACTTTATAGTCCATTCCATACATGCCATAATTACACATATGTCATGTGAATGTGAGATCTGTAGGACAATGCCCCTGGTCGTGAGAGGACAACGAAATTACAGGAAACGAAGGCGTTTTTCGATGGCGGCGTGTGTGCGAACGACACGAAATCGTTGAAAAAAATTGGATACCACTTGAAACCCCATGTGTCCAGATGTGACATGTGAAATCTGACGTCTTTTGGAGTAAAAACATGAGAGTTGTAGTATTTTGAAAACAGGCGGCGAAAAAATTGGCGAATCTTCGATCGAATATGACCAACTTCCTGTCCGCCTTAGGGCAGCACTATGATTGGCTTTTTTGCTCGACTCCATGAGCTCTATCAATGGTGCGAATTTGGCTTTGCTACGGCGAAATATGCGAGTCGGCTCCCAATTCATTCGAAAATTTGCAATTTTCTAGGTGGCGCTGTCGAGCCTGCGTGTCTGGGTCATTTTTGCGATGCATATTTTCTCGAATTTTCGCGAGAGGCGATCGATCTGATACCCCCATGTGAGACTTTCCGTCGACGTTTAGGGGGGGTGAAAATCGCGATCCCAGGGGGAGAAAAATAAAAATAATAATAATAATAATAATAATAAGAAGAAACTTTCGAAGAACAATACCCCTCGCCGTCACTTCGTGAGCGGCGAGGGCCAATTAAAGCCGCAAGCGGCGATGATGGCCCTCGCCACGGCGCGACCGCCTCCCCTCGCGACCGCCGGGGGCCAGCCACCGCCTCCACGCAGCATTCCCCCTGCCCGGCCACCCCCCCGGCCGCACGCCCCCCCTCGCCCCCCCCCCCCCTTCACACTGTTTCCATAGTGCAGCGTGGACATTGCATTAAACTGGTGGAGTCTGTGACTTAGAATCATCAAAATCGTGCATAATACAGGTATAGTCTCATTGACTTTTTGGTTTGGTTTTAGGTCTACATTTATCTCCCCAAGTTTCATGCCAATCAGAAAAAGTTGTGTGTTTTCATTGCATTATAGGGGGCGCTATAGAGTCCACTGCTCACATGCTCATTACTCTGCTGTATTCACATTTTTATTTTACATCAGTGGGGATAGTTGTAGCTCTTTAGACACATCCATGTGCCTGTGAGCGGGAATGAAGGAAACAGGAAATAAAGGTGTTTTTTGACGGTGAGGTATGGACAAACGGCACAAAATTGTTGCAAAAAAGTGGATATTTTATGAAACCACATGTAAGTAGATGTGACATGTGAGATATGAGCACATTTGGGCAAAATATGTGTGAGTAGAATCATTTTGAAAACGCGTTGTGTAAAATGTGGTGAATTTTCAATTAAATATGGCCGACTTCCTGTGTGACCTAGAGCAGTGCTTCAATTCACTTTTATGCTTGTCTCACTGTGCTCTATCACTGTGCTGATTTTTGTGTGTCTATTCCTAAATTTACCCGCCTCCTCTGCCATAGGTGTGACATTTTAGGGGGCGCTGTGGGGTGGGGGTGCAGTGGACATTTTCGTGATGCCAAATTTATGAAAATTTTCACCGAGCTGGTCGATCTGATACCCCCATGTGAGACTTTTCGTCTGCGTTTAGGGGGTGAAAACGGGGCGAGTTTGGGGAGAAAAATAATACAGGTTGAGGAGAAACAATCGTAGTTGGAAATGTAGATGAGTGTTTGTTATGCAAGTGTCATTCAAAGTATTTGTTGTTACAATTGTCCAATCAGAGATAAAGTAAGAATGCATTTCAGAAAAATGTATTAAATCAAGAAATTCAAAGCAAGCAAAAAGTGTAAAAAAAGAAACGTAGATCATTTCAAAACCAGATAAAAAGGTACAGAAAAAGTGAACACACACCAAGCTGCAAAAAGGGCAAAATGGGGGGAAAAAGTAAAAAAGGAAAAATTGGAAAATAAAAAAGTGAAAAAGAAAAAAGTAGAAAAAACAATCTGTGAAGGGCTTAGTAAAAGGAAAAATATAGATTAATTACCCCTTCATGGTGAAAGAGTAGGTAAAAAAAAAAAAAGACAAAATGACATAAATGTAATAAAGCAATTATTCGTAGAAGAAATACAAACAAGTGATATAAATTTTATGGGTTTTTATTAAGTAATTAGCATGCAAGATACAAAACAGGACAATAGTATATACATAAAGTGTTCATAAAGTCCAGATGATGAAGAAGTTGTTTGTACATTACACTGTCTACACTTTAAGCATGCACTATATGACATTACATCAATCATAAGGAAATGACCACTTGTTACAAAAAAGTGTGATTATCTGTGATTTCAATACTGTAACAGCTAAGACTTGCAAAGTAGTAATGCATTACAATAAATGAAGTAAATCCAAAAAGTCCAAGCAAGCAACAGCTAACACCAAACAAATGTTGATCATTTCAAAAGTAGATCAAAAGCCAGCACAAAAGAAAAAAGCACACCAAGCTGCATAAAGGCAATGAAGTCCAAAAAGGGAGGGGAAAAAAAAAAATTAAAAAAAGAAAGAAAAAAAAAAAAAAAAAAGAAAAAAGAAATGGTGAACGGTTTGTAAGAATGTAAAATGTAGATTAATTGCCTGTTGTGGTTTTATGCCTGAAGGAGCATCTTATCCCTTCATGGTCACTGAAGTAAGTTGGTACCACAAATGTGTCAACTTCAAACTGAGAGGACTTTAAGTACATGTGATCAATTAAAGTGCCTCTTTCTGTAGTGGAAGAGGCGACACATTGAGCAAATCCCTTTTTTTGCATGAAATTGCAAAGACTGGAAGATTTCAATATGTCGTCATTAAAGTCCCCTACGATTGCTATGTGATTGTAATTTGACTCAAGCCAATTCACAAGTTTGTTTAAATTTTGTTTGAATACAGTCATTGGGTATGATGTAGGGCGGTAAATGACAGCAATGAGAATGTCATGTTCAGTGAAATGTTTAGCCAAACATTCCAGATCAGTGTTTTGTAATGACACAGTGTTGTAGGAATGACCGTCTTGACAGTACATTCCAACTCCACCATGTTGCTGTGTCTGCAAATTGACCAGTGCAGGGTGACGGCTAGTTTGATATGCCAAACTGCGGGTTTGACTGTGGAAATGGTATCCTGAAATGCTATTGGATTGTTGGTGTGAGCGTTCAGTGAGCCAAGTTTCTGTAACAGCAATGCAGTGGGGATGGAATTGCTGCATACATGACTGCAAGTCCGACACATGTTGTGGAAGTCCTTGCACATTCATGAAAAACAAGTTGAATACTTGTGCTTCATGTGTGTCCAATGACGGCCCTGTGAACATGAAAGGAAGCATTGTGTCTAATGCTGGTCTAACCTTACTGTTGCAGTAAATTTTCTTAGCTTTGAATTTTTGAATGATGAGACCTTCTAAACTCCTGACACGGCTCAAGGCGACATAGGCTTGACCTGATGTAAAAGTTCGGTCCAGACAGACCACGGCTCATCATCAACAGTCAGGCCTTGTACCTTGTGAACTGTGCAAGCCCATGCTAATTTAAGAGGGAACTGACGACGCTTTTCCCCCCTTTTTATTAGCTTGATCTTCGACTGGTTCTATGCGTGTAGAACCAGTCAGGCCTGGTGGAGTAACAGTGCGGCTTCTTTTTTGTGCGCCAATTTTGTCGTCGTCAAATTTCACATAAATGGCCAGTGGGAGCCTTCTGTTTGGTGGATTGTCTATGTGAGTGACGGTGCCACAGATTCCATTGACGAGCCCATCGCTGACATCCACATTTTTAATCAGCATGACCCGTGCATTGACACCAACAGGCAATTCATCCAGTAGTGAGGTATGCTTTGTTTTAACAACTCCGTCTGTGAATTCGATGAGTTTACCAGTTTTTTTACTGTAGCTGTAATCTTGAGCTGTAATGGTGATGTAATCTGGGCAGATGCGTTGGACCTGTTGAAAGTTGTGGTATTGTTGTACTGAGGGTTCGTGGGGAAGATATGGAGGGCAGTGGATTGTTGTCCTGTGACACGACTTGTTAAAATGGCTTCATCTTCTGGGAGCAGGGGTGTGTCTCTTGACCGGGTTCTGAGGCGATTGAGTAGATCAGCGAATGTGCTGTCTTGCTGCCTTACAACCGTTGTCAGCTCTGCAATGTGAAACAAATCCTGCCAAAGATTATAGCCAACTCGTGTGTCATACAAAGGTTTACCTTTCACTGGAGGTAATTGGTAAAAGTCTCCGACTGCAATAACGCTAATGTTTCCAAATGGGGAATCACCAGTTTGTTTGATCTGACGTAATCTACCATGAATGTAAAACCAACAAGTTGTAAGAGACCATTGAAACTTCATCTATGATGAGAATTTGAACATCCTGGAACTGAACTCTCAGAGCATTGATTTCTCTCTTCACTGAGTGGAACATAGGGGAGGCGGCAGTCCATGCCAATGCTAAATGAAGAGTGAATGGTTGCAGCCTTTAGATTATATGCTGCTATTCCAGTAGGTGCAGTTAGCAAAACGCTAAGACCATCTGGAGTAGAGCATAAAGGTGCAAAAAGTCTTGTAGCCTCGTATTGTATTGCTCTAATGAGGTGGCTTTTTCCGGTGCCTGCTCCGCCGGTAATGAATGTGTGCAGCGGCTCGGGGTTTTGATTATTAATTTTTTGCAAGCACCAGTGTCGAATTTGGTTGAAAATGGCCATCTGTTGTGTATTTAATGATCGAATTAAGTTTAAACCCTCTTGTCTAGTTAATGTTTTGGTTTTCTCAAATGGATTGACAGATGATTGGATACTGTCTCTTGGAATGGCCAATTCAGGAATTTCGACTAACTCAGCATGCTCCTCCTCCACCATCTCCACACCCTCCTCCTTATCTTCCAGCCTTTCAAGTTGTTGTACTGGGCAGAGAGCAGACCATGCATCTTCCAGATTTGCATTGACGCTGACTTCATTAGAAAGTGTTTCCAAGTCATCAGTGTGTTTGTCAAATCTGTTTCTATGTGCATCAACCACAGATTTAACTGAACACACTGATCCATTGGAAAGAACAATCTGTCCGTGAGTGTAAAACTGTTCAAATGCAGTAAATGGAGGTGGCATGAGGTCGCTCTCTGCACGATAGGGGAGAAACAACTGCAAAAGACTCTGATAGAACAGTTCAGGATGTTCAGTTTGAGAAAAGCGGGCATACCTAATCACTGCAGGTTGGGTATTAACTCGCTTTGTTATGGCACCCATAGAATTTTTTAGCAGAATTGGATTCCGGCTGGTTTGACCTTTGCACAACACACGATATTCGGAGACAAAAACAGCAATGCACATGTCATTAAAAGTACTGTCATCTGGCCTGTTGATATAACGGTCTGTTATGTTAGTCATCCAAATGTCCTCAGATGAACTGTTTTCAAGCTGTTTTATGGGTTTAGTAAGCCGGACTATGTTATCACCTGTAGGAATGAAAGACACTTTGCGGGAGAATTCTTTGAGATGCATTCCAGTGACTCGATAAGCAGCTTCCTGGGCTGACACCTCACGATTTTGTACATACACATTCCCCATTTTTTTCATAGCGTCTTTAGCACTTTCATTGCCTTCCAATGCTTCCTTGTGTGCGTTTCCAAGCAGCACGCCAACTTCTGTTTCACTTTTAGAAATGTATGTCACCATGTAGACCGCACAAGCATACCCATCCACTACATATTGAATATCAATATTGGCTTCCCATAATAGGATGACAAACCAGTTACCTTGATTGGTCCATATATCAGACAGTTCCCTTTGTAAAATAATACATGTGTGGCCGTCTGAAACTTGAAAGGCTTCTTCATATTCTGCCTGTGTGATGCCAAGTCGTGCAAACAATTCTGCGTTGTCCTTGGGAGGGTCAGTGGTACTCAGCGTAGCCTCCTTCACGGCAGACAGAATTTGTTCTGCACGTTCTTTGGGCATGCGTGTTGGGTCATCTGGTGGACATACACAGGATGCATCTTCTTTCTTCAAGTGGCATTTTGGACAAATGGGGGTTTGCCGTGCTCTTTTGATGAAAGTTCTCTGAGATGGTGGGCGTGGGAAATTAAATCTACAGACTGTCTTCTTTTTCTACAACTTTTAGAGTGGTGTTTAGAGTGGGTCTGCAGAGTTTGAACCAGTTCTGCTAGTTTGGGATCATTTTGTGGAAGCTGGCAGGTGACATGTTTATCGATAAAAGCAGTGACTTCTTCATCGGTGTTTTGATCAATTCTAGGGGCATTTTCGACCCAGAAGAGAGCGTGGATGTGGGGGGAGCCTCTAGCCTGGAACTCAACCCGGTAAAAATAATCAACAATTTTTCCAATGGGATTAGCAGGAGACATGAGGACCAACTTCAAGAAGCAATGCCATCTATACTCAAACATTTCAGCTGCAACCACAGGGTTCTTCCTCAAAAGATTACACCGTTCAGCCCAGTTCAAATGTTCAACCGTCTGTGTTCTCCCTTCCTGTATGAGAAGCGCTTCAAGTAGATTTTTCCAGCGCAAGTCAGCAGCACTAAAAGAACAGAACCAAGTAGGTACTCCTAACTGACGTATCATGGAAAAAACCTCACGCTTACATTGTTGCCAGTAAGCAGGTGAGCCAACAATTGGTGACAAAAACCGGAAACCACCATTAAACTGAACCACGTATCTCAAAACGTTACCCTCACTGTCCTGAGCTTGACGTCTTGTAATGCCATCAAATTGTCCTTTGCGTGTTGCAATGGAGACACAATCAGTGACTTTACACAAGATCAACGTGTTATCAGCATAAAAAACGTATTCTTCTTGATTGTTAGCAAATCTGGTATCAGCACTCAAAAGGCGTAATTTGAAATATTTGGATAAAGTGAGTGGGTATTTTCTGGGGGTATGAAATGTATTAGTGCCAGTTACAAAAAATAGTGGGAAAACATTTGGCCTCGTTTGTAGGGTCATGGAGCTTGCTTAGTGGGTTGTTTCCTTCAGCTGGAGCAACACTAACCACATTATCGAGATACTGGTCCAGCGTCTCCTGACCCAGGTCCAGCGGCATAGAGCATGTGTCATGAAGACTCCATGCTGCTGATTCTCATATAGATGTTCGGCTCTGTGGGGATCTTGTGGCGGTGGATCGGTACCTTCAGCAGTGGCTTCCATTGTGTTGTCCTCTTGTTGTTGTTCTTGTTGTTGTTCTTCAGGCTCCTCTCTGCTAAAATCATTGATCCAGTCTTGATTGAACTCGATGTCTTTATAGTGGATGTTAATTTGTTTAAGACACCCAAAGCTCCTGTCACATTTTGAGTGCTTGCAAAGTCATGCTCATAATGACCTTATAGGACATTTTGCGTTTGAGTTTGACTTGCACCAGGCCAGGGGATCCAGTTTGCGGCAGCAGTTTGTCACAGCTCTCCGTAACCCTACTTGGAACGCACACCACGGGACCTCGAATGCCTCGCTGTTTTGTTTTAGGCAAAGTCATGTATTTACAAAACATAATGTTTGGTGAAATAAGATGGGTTTCTATACTGTTTAATCGTGCAAGTTCTTCTGGAATTGGGGGGAGTTCCAAATTGTTAGCAGCACACTCAGGTGGGATGGTACCTCGAGTCATTTTTCTGTGACAGGTGTGGCATATGTTCAGTTTTCCTCTATACACATACATGTTACATGGCTTAGGGCAAGTCATGTCACAGGTATGTACATATTTGTCAGAAATGCAATAATCGAGATCTGACTGTGACAACTTCACATAATGTGATCTTCCGCAAGCCAAAACACCATTTTGGAAGAAGCGTTTGTGGCACACACAACACACAAACTGTGGTCCATATTTGATCTTGTCTAAAAACATTTGCCTAACATGCTCCAAAATGTTGGATTTTTCCTTCTGTTTTTGTTTTCTGCTGAGGCTTCTGGATATAACATGTTGCTTGTGTTCAGGGTTGCTATATTTTTGTTTACTGTAATTTTTGCGTTTGTTGCGGTAGTTTTCATCTGTTGCATATTTGTGGACACTTATAGCTTTCTTAAGTTCCTGATGGTCCGAATTGGTTGAATATTTGTGTCGGCTTAAATTTTTGAGATTTCGTCTGTGGGTGTCATCTGTCTTATACTTATGGATACTTTGATTTTTAACCGTTTGTCTATGGGTTTTATCAGTGTTATACTTATGAATGCTTTGATTTTTCACAATTAGTCTATGGGTTTTATCAGTGTTATACTTATGAATGCTTTGATTTTTCACAATTTGTCTATGGGTTTCATCAGTTTTATACTTATGAATGCTTTGTTTTTTCAGAGTTTCTCTATGGCTTTTATTGGTGTGATACTTATGAATGCTTTGATTTTTAACAAATTGTCTATGGGTGGGATTGTTATGATATTTACTTAAAACTTTTGTAATTTTCTGATTTTTTACAAATTGGTCTTCATATCTTGCCTTTTGCTGCAAATATTTCTTGTTCAGCAAATATTTTGAGCGTTTAGCTGGAGACGGATGTGTATCAGAGTTACTCTCTGACACACATGTAGTAGGTCTCTTTTGTGATCGCATTTTGTATGGTGTTACATTAACATTATCTTTACACAAGTTACAGCAACCCCATCCATCAGCCAGAGAAACACAGATGACAGTTTCATAGTGATTTTCATTACAATGTTCCAAATAAATTGCAGCATCTGACAACTGTTGACTGTTACAACTATATCTAAGCCAACGATTACTTGTGTAAGTATAGACACTGACACCCAAATAATCAGCCACTGCTTGAATTTCAGTTTGAGTAGCCCAAGTGTGAATTTTGTTCATCTTTGTTTTTTCTATGTATTCTTGAACAGATGAATATCCTTCACATAAACTTGTGTATATGTGAGGATGTTTTTTGAGCTGTTTTACTGCTGCGAGCCTAAATTTTCTGTGGTTTTTTTGTGTGCCACAAACTGCTTGGGAAATTGCACGGAAAAAACAGTTACCATCACCAACAATAGTCTCATTTTTGCACGGATTGCCCAACAAACCAGCAATGTCAATGGGAGGAGAATCACTTTTTTCAAAGTCTATGTTCAATTTGTCACACAATTGTTTACAGACTTGTTCAGTCAAAGGTTTGAAGTGCATGACTGTGGTGGTCTCTCCAATAAACTGCACATCTGAATCCAAAAGAGGAGCGTCTGGTACGGCACAACATGTAGTGGTCAAGTTAGCAGTCACACCTTGAATTTCAAACTGTGTGTTCTTAAAACTTTTGGCCAAATTGTGAATGTGAGTATGTAAATGTTCAAAATTACCAAAATATGCCACAATGCTTTTACCCTCAGGATGAATTAAACCACTGGGAGAACGTGAATGAGAATCAACAACAGCATAGCAACCATTACTTGCAATAATAGCACAGGTGTTACAACCTAGTGTTAGGAGGCAAGAATCATACTGTGAAACAATCCTAGTCAAACCATCTCTAAAGTTAAAACATGCACCAGCTCGGATAAATTCACTATCATTAACTTTTACATCTCCAGTAACTGCTTCCCCGAATGTAACTGTAAATTGCTGCCCGTCAATAGTGTATTCTTTTGGCAAATTACCCACACACATAAAATTATGTCCCTCAGGGTTATGATACTTGGCAAACATGTCATCACCCAAATGGAGTACATGATCCAAATCCAATTGTTTCCATGTGAAGACATTTTTGACTTGATGTTGAGAAATGGCAACTAAAGCAATGGGCATACACTGTCTCCCAGGGTACAACAAAGAGGGCACCCCCTGATGAAAAGATCCCTGTACGTTCTTTGGGACAGGAAGACATGGCCTATGGCATGGCCTTAGCAGAGATGAAGTAGCAATACAAGAAGCAGGAGGATGTTCAATGACCTCAGTGGTACTGTTAACTTGACTAGTAACAAAAGCCAGCAATTCAACATCACTAATCTCACATGTATTGCCATTCTGACTGTCAGCTAGACCAAGCATTTCCGCATCTGTTACTTCTAATGAAAAGTCGGCACGGCGGCCAGCAGCAACACCAGAGGCACGGCGGCCAGCTGCAACACCAGAGGCACGGCGGCCCAAAACAACATGTGAAGCAAGACGCCCATCAATAGCATAGGGTGACTTAACTTTGTTGTCTTCATCAGAGCTTGCCTGGTGTTCTTGTGGGTTGCATGGGGATGTCGTGTCTGGCACCTGAATGAGCAGACAAGGGAAGACAGGATAATTATATAGTGTCATTATGATATCATGCTGATGTACACACATATGAATTGATAAGAGTGATAAATGAATTACTTACCATGTGCAAGGTTGCACTTTGCTGCTCCCCTGCTGGCCGTGGAAGATGTGGGAACACCTCCAAGTCGTGCAGCTGTATGAACATAAGACAAATGTATTACAATCAACTCAGCATGTCATCAAATTAAATGCAATTTGAAATAAACAGAAAAGTAAAGCAACAAACCTCCAAAGAAGATGTTGAGCTCTCAGAAGAAGTTCTTCTAGCTGCAGCACGCATCCTGTAGCCACTCTCGTTGACAGTGTGGGTGACACTCTGGTCGACAGGCTGGTCGACCCTCTACATACAGAAATGCGAGTTAATATAGTAAAGACATGACAATTAATACAAATAATTCAAGCACATGTGAACCAACCTGTCTCTTCACGCGGCGCTTCTTGTTCTTGGTCTTTGCACGCTTGAGAGAAGAAGTCTAAACACAAAGAAACACCATATTATTTTAAATGACTGTGCAATACTGCTCAAATTTGTCCCTGAATCATTATTATCTCTTCTTACTAGTATATCTGTTAACAAGTTGAAATTACCTTTTCCGCCGCCAGGCATGATGTAGGTTCCTCACCGCTGGACGGACAAATCTTCTCCATCTCCACAGCCATGGCAGGGCTGAAGAGAACAGGTGACAGTGGGATGCCAAGGTCGGTGACCTTCAAGGATAAATAGCGGAGATGTTAATAAAATGAATTTTTGATTCCGACATGTTATAAAGGAAATATACAAACCTGTTCTGCAGTCTCAGGTGAACATGGTCGAAACGGTGCGAACTCCCCAGACGGCAACTTCTGTTAACGACAAAACATAATACATGTTATTTATACAATAAAGGCATGTATGCGAAATTAATGTATGCAGATAAAATTTTTCCTTACTCTGCGAAAGCTTACAGATCCTTCAGGGCTGAAGTCGCGTACAAGGCGTGTGCGCTGCCTGGTGGAAACTCTGCGATGGGCTGCAGCGGGGGCTGGAGGAGACGTAGGTGCAGCAGGTGCAGGACGACGACGGGGCTTGGCGTAGGTGGGAGATGGCAGCTTGGGGGGGCTGGGAGGAGGCCGCTCGAACTCGTTGAAACAGGCGTCCAACAGTTGCTCGACGAGAATGCAGAGCCCGTAGTCGTCACTCAGATGTGTCTGAAGCAGAAAAAAAAAAAATGTTATGCACAATATGTATAGATATATGGATTAAGTCAAAATGAAAGTACAGCTGTATCATTGCACCTACCCCATCTTTCGCCCACAAGTTCGTCTCACTCATGGGAAAGCGGTCTGCTAGTAGATGGTACCTGACTCCTGTAGAAATATACATGAAATGTCAATTAAAAATAAGCTTGTTGAACAGCATATTCCAAAAAAAAAAAATACATGTGCATTTACGAACCGGCTGTGGCTGCTACCCTGTGGTATTCCTGCCAAAGAGCTGTCTGGTACTCATCGTTGAAAGACAGACGAGGGGGGAAATCCATCACACACACCTGAGAACACATAGAATTGATATAAATATTTTGGAATTATGGTATATATATGGTATTAGAAATGTGCCGATGCAACAACTTATGACAACATGTTTACCTTTCCGCACTTCTCCTTGGCAGATGCCAGTAGGTTCTTGAAAGTCTTGGCTGCCTCATCAATAGAGGCGATGTGGTCACGGGGCATGTTGGACGGAGCGAGAAGACACAACAGGTCAGGCTCTAAAACACCAGAAAAATGAACACATTAGAAGGAGAAGTTCTATGGGGCAGAGACAAATCTTAACATCTTCTGCTGTGTACATACCGTAGTCCTCTTTCGTGTCCTTGTGGCCGTCCCTCATCTGCTCGTAATCTGCTGAAAGCTCCAGCTGCAGCTGTGACGCAGTCGCCCCAGGAGTGCAGGAGAAGCCGAAAGTGAAGCTGTCCTCTGGCAAGCACACTCTCTTGTCCACGATGGAGCTAAGATGAGAGTCCCCAGCAAACAGGACCAACTGCAAAAACAAGTCACATTTAGTATACATGCATGAACATATACATGTGACAAGTGGGGAAAAAACATGTACCTTCTTGCCAGGGGTCTTGTTGGGCAGGAAGAAGTAGTGGCGCTTCTTGGTGACTCCTTCGCCCCACTCCTCTGCACGACCCGGAGTAGCACGGTGGCCAGTGCCCCGTCCTGAATGACAAAAAAAATGCAATTACATGGGGATCCAAACAACTATTATATCAACTATAAAGTAATGAGAGATAACACTTACGTCCATTGGTCTCTCTCGCAACGTAGTCTGGATGACGGCATTGGTAGCTCTCACCCTGCGCCTGAGGGTGGCCAGTGCCCGCTCCTGAATGACAAAAGTATTTTAATTTCACAAAGTTCCAAACACTCACTTATAGAATAATGAGAGATAACACTTACGTCTGTTGCTCTCAAGCTGTGCAGCTCTGCGGCGCTTAGCAGCAGCAGACTGGCGTGACGGCTTCGGCATCTGAAAAAATACATTGTGTGATTACATGTGATTACACAAAGAGGCTACCAAATTATTTCCAGATGTAACATTTCCATTGTTAATGAACAAGAAGACTGACCCCAACAAGTGTTAATTCAAGTACATTTTAAAGTTAAGATTTGGATGGTGTGCAAAACTAGGCATGTGCAGAGGCTTACTAAAGAACGAAATGTTAATTATATCTAGTACATTGAAGTGTTAATACTTAACCAGGACTAAACCATGTCTAAACTGGGACTAAACCAGGACAAAGCCGAGACTGAACCAGAACTAAACCAGGACTGAACCAGGTATAAATCAGGACTAAACCAGGACTAAACCAAGTCTAAACTGGGACTAAACCAGGAGTAAACCAGGACTGAACAAGTTCTAAACTGGGACTAAACCAGGACTAAACCAGGGATAAACCAAGACGGAACCAGGACTAAACCAGGACTGAACCAGGACCAAAAACTGAGACAAAACCAGGACTAAACCGAGACAAAACCAGGACTGAACCAGGAGTAAACCTGGAGTAAACCAGGACTAAACTGAGATAAAACCAGGACTGAACCAGAACTAAGCCAGGACTGAAGCAGAACTAAACCAGGACTAAACCAGGACTAAGCCAAGTCTAAAGTGGGACTAAACCAGGACTAAAGCAGGACTGAACCAGGACTAAACCAGAACTAAACCAGGTCTAAACTGGGACTAAACCAGGACTGAACCAGTAATTAAGCAGGACTGAAGCATGACTAAACCAGGACAAAATTGAAACTAAACCAGGCAAAAAACTATACTAAACTAGGACTACACCTGGTCTAATCCTGAATTAACCTAGGTCCAAACCAAGACTAAACCAGGTCTAAACATCAGCACACAGACAAGAAAAAACAGCAGTACATACAAGATAAAAAGCAGCAGACATACAATAAATCAACAATAAATTGATTGTGGAGTACAGAAACACTCAATGCAAAAGTAGCCATGTGCAGAGACTTAGTAAACACTGAAATCGGATTATGTAGAGTACATATAAGTGTTAAGACAATTATATGTTGAAGTTAAGTCATAAGTGAAGTATAATGAGTATAATGAAATATAGAAGTTAAGATTTGGAGAGGCATAACTCAAATTTCACTGCTAATGTGTTTACCAGAATAGTAGCATTAGCAAGTCTCAGACAAAGAGAAACATGGGGGTGGGGCGGGGCGTGCTTACACTGGGTGTGGACTACAGAAACACTCAATGCAAAAGTAGCCATGTGCACAGGCTTAGTAAACACTGAAATTATGTTATATGATATATATATATATATTGTACATTTCATTGCTCAGACAATTATAGGTTTAAGTTAAGTTAAAAGTGAAGTATAATTAGTAAAATGAAGTATAATGAGACATAATGAGAGAAAACCTTCTTACCTTCCTTGTAGATACACAAATCGAGTTGAATGTGTTTCTTCTCAGAAGATGGCCGAAATCAGAAATGGAAAAAAAAAAAAAAAGAAAGAAAGGATAGTATCCTTGACAAAGAAAAAAAAAAGATAAATCTAACCAACAAAATAATGAAAATCGCCTTGAAACAGCTGTGGAAACACTTGCTTCTTGAAGAAGTAAGCGGCCGGGTGTCTTTCCCATGGCCTTTTATAGACTCTTACCTGTATGTGAAAGGGGGCTGGAGGCTAGGACAATGGCTCTTGCATGTGATTGGTCTCTCAAAATTTACATCTGAGATAGGGGGCCGAGCTCACTAACATCATTGATACCACTCATGTCTTTCATTTACATGTAAATGTTGAAACGCATTAGTAGCAGGTAAAAGTGTTTTTGTTCACCTATAAAGAAAAACATAAGATACAAGTTTTAGTAACAACTGCAGAAAGTTATTACTGTCTAAAGTATTTATTGACTCTTTACAACAAACAAAAGTCAGAAACGATAGGTGTGATACTATATATTAAGTCAAGGGGGAAAAAAATCTAAACAAACAAATGCCATGTAAAATGTTTAGATTACAAATATTAACATTCCAGATTAAAATTTCATTTTTGGGTCCAAAGGGGTTGTAAGAAATAGCCCATTTGTCACTTGGTTAAAAGCACCTTTCACTATATGCACTTTAAATACCACAAACACTTTAATAGCACACAGCACTTTTAACATCATTGGCACTTTAACAAAAAAGGACAATTTTCACAAAAGGATTTTAAAATGTTTATTTAACTTATCTTTTATCCAGTTTTAGATCTGGGACACCAGTCTTACATCTGTAGCACCTTAATTGAAGCTGCATGTCCTGGAGGGGAAAGAGGATAAGATTATAATGAAATTGGACAGGTGCAATATAAGTGCAATATGTTTAAGAATGTCTTTAAGTGTTTGTCAATTGTGTAATTTGCAGTGTTTTTAGTAGAAGAGTGTTTTAAAATGTTGAACTCACCTTTTGCATCTTGTGTCCAGGCATCAAAGACGTCCCAGGGGAAACAAGCTCCCTTTAAAAAGGTTTCAGGTCAGGACCAAGAGAGGAAATGTGTGGGGGAAACATGCTGGGCATTTTTAATGGTTTAGGGATTTTAAGTATATTAGGTGTTGGTTTTTAGGGCTTATTTATGTATATATTTATACAATTTATATGGTTTATTGGTTTATTTGGTTTTATGAAGGAGTAAAAAGCTAATGTTATCTTTTTATAGAACATCCCTGGTAGTTAACAGTAGTCAAACCCAATCAGTAGAATCATAAAAAAGGCGCCTAAAACCATCATTTTGAGTTCTGCTGCTGGAGGAGATGCTGCTCCTCTAACCTTTATTGCACTGGCACTTTGCACTTTAATGATTGCAAAAAAAAGAAATAAAAACTTGTGGACCACACCCGTGAGCTGTCTTCTGTCCACATCCTATCGCTCACGGTCAGCTGCTACGTTACAGGGGTAGAAGGTCAGAGATAGTGGGAGCTGCATCGATGTGGGTGGGAGGAAGTGGGGGAAGTTCTGTACATTTTAATCTAAATGTAAAGAATGTCGTCACACCACCCCCTAACTTACATACTGCCCATGCCCACTCCCCTACACCACCCCCAAACTTACATAGTGATTGCATTTCTTTTCCTTGAATAGTGGTTGGTCAATTTGATACCTCCATGTGAGACTTTTCGTCGACGTTTAGGGGGAGAAAACTGGGCGAGTTTGGGCGGAAAAATAATACAGCTTCAGGAGAAACAATGTTAATGTACATTTGAAAGGCATCTATGCGAAAATCCTTATCCGGTACAGATTTTTTCAGCCAGGTTTCACAGATAACTATTATATCAGCTCCTGTTGATTTTCAATATTAGGAAGCAGACTACCAACATTGAGATGGATTATTTTAACACCAGGAAGAGATTTAAGGTCAAATGGTGCTTGAACCTCTGGCCCAGGATTTGGTTGTATGTTTCCACATAGTAAAAGTAATAGGAGAATAACTCCCCGTTGTTTTACAAAATGGCAGGAAGTAGAGCTTTTGAACATGCTTTCAATTGCAAGCAACACAGTTGAGTTTTCATCAAGTGAAAAATAGTCATATAAGATTAAGAGACTTAGCATTTGATTTATGAACCAAGGTTCTGAGGGAGAAAAATTCTTGAATTGAGACATTTGCATTTTATAAACAGAAGTGGTAAATTTCACATTGCCATTTTTCCTATCGAATTGAATATCTTCAAAAGTATGACTTTGTTGAATACTTCCTGTCCACCTTAGAGCAGCACTATCATTGACTTCTTTGCTTGTCTCCACACTGCTCACGTGCTCATTAGTCTGCTGTATTCAAAGGTTTATTCTACATCTGTGGGTAGAGTGTTAGCTCTACCAGTTAACTACTGCACATTTTTTATGTGTGTTCCAAAGTGTATAAATATTAACCACACAAACTTAGTTATTCTGACACCTCAGGGTAAAACTATAGGATGTCACCTGTACAAAGACCCCAGACTTGTGTAAATACTCCTGACAGTTTAATAGTAGCTATCATTTTAATTTACACAGTGCTTAAAGTGTGTATTCCTTTCTACACCATTGTGACAGCTATTATTGACTTTTAATTTGTGAGAATTGTGTCTTTAAATAATATCACATGTCACTTACACAAGACTATGTATAAATACTTGGTTGCACTAATACAAATGGCAGTCATTGCTTATTATTCTCCAAAGTATTTATTCAGTATTGACAAAAACCACACATCCAAACGTAAAAAAAAACACATATCCAAAGGTAACTCACATAAAATATATAACATCAAGTCAAAAGACACTACCCCTATGTACAATGTTAATAAATCAACTATTTACAGTCATCATCGTGGCTACTGTGCTCCTGCAACTGTGACTGGGGGGAGGTGGGGGAAGCCTCCTGGATAGCTTCTGCAGGCTCTGGAAGTACAAATGTAAGCAGTTATGTACATATACTATTTTATTACAGTACATACACATATAATTATACATACCTGTTCCATCCCACTCTCCTTCATAAAGCTCCAATCTTTCTTGCTGCTCCTTAATTGTGTCAGTGGCCTTTTCCAAGAGTCTATTTTGCGTAGACAGTTTCTTCGATAAAAACTGAATTTGCTGGTGTGCAGCCTTTAGCTGACGGGTCAGCGTGATGACTGCGCTGGAATAGCTATTTATATTGGCTGCAAGTTCGTGACGGGGATATTCAGGATCTTGCGCTTGGTACTACAAATACATAAAATGTAAATATTAGTCACATCAAACCATTTGGACATGCATTTGTTACAACACTTTAGCTGTGGAAGAGCATTTGTTTCATGACATTTGTGGTGTGCTCTTACTACTACATGTACATTTTGTACATAGATGTAAATAGTGTGTGATGTTGCGATGCTGAGATCTCTATCTATTATAGACTCTATTTTATTTTACTTTTATATTTTTTATGTTTTTGCTCTGTGTATGACATTTTATATTTATTCTTATTCTTTTACATTTCTATTTTAAATTTCTATTCTGTGGTGGTGTGATCTGTGAACAAAGACAATTTCTGATTCTGATTCTACATTCCATTACACTCCAACTGGCAGTGGAAAGACACATAACCTGACAAGGCAGACAGTACTTGTGGGTGGCTGACACAATGAAGACAGTACAGGCAAGGTTTAAATGAATTGTAAACTAGTGAAAAGTAAAAGGTTTGATTATGTCACTGTGGAGACATTTGATGGATAGCAATAAGTGTAGTTTACAACACATTTGGGCACTGAATTGGCCACGTTTAATTGTTACTTCCTTGACATGTCAGAAAAAGAGCCTCATATATTCATTGTGAAAAGAAAAGGTAATTGTACTATGCTGAATATGAGGTGTACAAAATATATATGGAATGTCTTAATTCCATTTGCCAACGTGACAGTGACATTACCAAATAATGCTAAAAATTCTTGCACTACAGTGGGTGGAAGTAATGAATATTTCTGTTTGGCTATGGATGTTAGTAGTTGTTTTGCACTGGATTTACAATGTGTGTCATGTGATACACAGGACTTACAGACAAAAGTTGAAGATGACTCCGGTGAAAACGTCCCTCCTCTGAGTCCACAACTGGTAGTTTTGACGGGGAAGTCATCCTCTTGGCCATTCTATAAAGGAACAAAATGTTACTCTTGAACTGTGTTTCAATAGTGGAAAAACCAAACAAAACATTATGTTAACTTGCCTGTTCAGAATTCTCTGCTTTAGATGTTGCGAAGGTCTGGACAGAGTAAATGTCTCGACAACTCTGTGTAAAGACTGTATTTAAACTGTTTTAGGGTAGGTGGAGCTTTACAATAGAAAGGTCATGTAAATGGATGTCTGGCTTGTCTGTGGATGTGTATTGTACAGTGGAGTATGTCTGGCAGGTTGAGGAATGTAAAGGATCTCATGTAGTGCTGTGTACAGCAAGCATATCCACTCACATTACTAGGGATTTCTGTTGAGACATGTAGTATGTACTTGCTGTAATGTCTTTTTTACTCCACCAAGTATGGTGTAGTCAAGTGTGGACGCAAAAGTTTATTCATGCACAGTGCTCAATGATAAGGTCAACCCCCAAAAAACCTGACTTTTTCTTCCTGTAGCCACACCTTTACAATTGAAAGGTGAATGTAAATCACTGTCAGCCATTACTGACGATTGTGAATGTGTATTGAAGGGTCTACTGTGTGTGCCATGTGGGGAAATATGAAGAACTTCGAATACAGCAAGCATATACATTGACATTAGTATTGCTTTGTATTTTCTTTGCTTTGTTGTATGTGCCTGGTGTCTTTTTGGGTCAAAAGCAAAGATGTTCTTGTACAATGTAGAAGCTAACATAGATAAATTACATAAACAAAGCACTCTGCTTTTGTGAATAACTACTACGTGCTGTGTCTGTTTTTGCTATGGGTTACTTAAAAAAAATGACTGGATGTCTGAAAGGTTGGTTATGTTTGTAAGATATGTTTTTCCACTGTCAGGTTGTCCATTGTTAGAGCACATGTTTGTTGAACATAAACACAAAACATAAAAGTACAATATGCTTGTCATGACAATGTCTGTTGTATTAACCTCAAGGTATAACTTCATAATCATTATATAGAAATCAATATAATTACTGTATACAGTGATGTTACAACATATAGTGACTTCATCCAGATTTGCACAACAAAGTGAACAGTGATTACTAAGAATGTAATTACAAAATACAAAATAATAAACTGCACTGGAGCACAAACGTGGACGCAGTCTACACGAAGGGCCAGAGCCACCTCGATTTCCTGAGGAGGATGAGGTCCTTTGACATCTACAGGACGATGCTCAGGATGTTCTATGAGTCTATGGTGGCCAGTGCCATCATGTACGCTGTGGTCTGTGGGGCAGCAGTCTGTGCCTGAGGGACACTAATCGACTCAACAAGATCATCAGGAAGGCTGGCCATGTTGTGGGGGAGGAGCTGGACTCTCTGGACCTTGTGTCAGACAGGAGGATGTTGGCCAAAATAATGACTATTCTGGACTCTCCCCTCCACCCCCTCCACAAGGTGCTGGCCAATCAGAAGAGCTCGTTCAGCCACAGACTCTTACTCCCACACTGCTCCACTGAGAGACACAGGAAATCTTTCCTGCCTGTCGCCATCAGCCTGTTAAACTTTATGCTGTAACCAATCACTTACAATTAACTTACAATACTCCAATATACCATTTGTACATTCATGTACACAGCTTGTGATACTGAGATCTATTTATCTATTTATAGACTCTATTTTAATTTATTTCATATTTTTACTGTTTGTTGCACTGTTGCACACTGTTGACACTTTATTCTTATTGCACAAAATCTTATTGTTATTTATATGACCTTTTATTCTTATTCTTACATTTCTATCCTGTGGTCGTGGGATCTGATAACGAAGAGAATTTCCCCTCGGGGATCTATAAAAGTGATTTTGATTCTGATGTGCCCACCAACCATGATGCTACATGTCTGCCTTTGCTATTTCTATAGAGCCATGTGGTCATTGCTTTATTCTGGAGGGGTCTGTGTCTTTGAATTGCCAATCTTGTGCAATGCACATGTGTAGATTTGCCATGTGCATTTTCACATCTTTTCCATGAAAACCCTAGGAATACATAGGTTTCCTAAACGCATATGTGAAAGTGGCATTACAATGTCAGTCTACTAATGAAGTCAATTTTGGATGACGCATTACACAAAACCATA
>JAIEZT010000743.1:0-33207 GCA_019594935.1 Periophthalmus modestus | reverse complement strand
AACCCAAAGGAGAGAGTCATTGAGTAACGTGTTGAGAACCCCAAATTATAACTTAGAGTCATCATGTCCAATGTTTTATAATTAAGAATTAAATCAGCATCAGACTCTTGATCAGTAAAACAACACTTTGGATTTGAAACATGTTTAACTCGTATCTCAGGACGCAGATCGGTCAAGTTTGTGAAATTCAAAAGCAAATCTTACAGTTTCTTTAAAGTTACATTTTTGTGCCTAGTTAATACAGGATTGATATTACAAAAAAAAAGCAGTCGCCTCTCCACAGATTTGCTATGGAACCTGCTTCTTTTCTCCTTGGAGATAGATATGTTAATGGTATACTGTCGAACAGCAGGCACGGTAGTTTGCCTGGGGTTCCTTGGGTATATTTTCTGATCAGCTTCACATCTCCAAAAGCCCTTCTTCTAAGTCATTCTTCTCATGTTTCATTGTTTTTTAAGTTCGGCGCGTATCTCTGTATCTGTCATTCCCTCTGCCCTGTGCTATCTGTGAAGTTCGGACACGCTCTGGAGGATAGAAGATGGGTCCTATGTGGATGGAGAAGTCTATGATGAATAATGCAACGTCCAGTCTAAGGCCAGTAATTAGAGACATGATCTGAGTGGCAGCTGGTCTGTGCTATCAGATACAACCAGACGTGACAAGCAAACACTATAACATGCTTTTGAAGATTTAAACAGAATTGGTTGATCACAAAGATAATAGAAACCAGTCAAGTCCACCCAAGTACAAAAGTCTAATCTAATCGGGGAAGAGTTGACCGCTGCTCCTGACAGTTCCTCCAGCGAGCAGTAATGAAGCTTCGGTCAAAAGAAGAGGACATATATCTGTACAGGGGGAATAAAGGCTTCAATCCAAACACATAAACCAAAAGTATCAGATAATGTCTTGTCATACTGTTTGATATAGTTTCTAAGCTGCAAAAAAGTGAAAGTGGACTTATCAGGCATTACTTTGGCAGTTTTGAAACTTAAAATCCCCTATGTTTGGAAAGTGTACTTTAAAGGCAAGGTCCCAGAAGTGCTTCGAACAAGTCCGGTGTTTTTTTTGGGTGTGAGCTCTAGAGAACATTTTGTAAACAGAAGTAAGGAAAAAAAATACAACTGGAGGTATGTTTTTCACGTTATGTAAAAATCCCTTTTGTTGATATTGCATCTTTCAATCGGTTTTATGAAGGATTTATGAAAGCGTTCACACTAACTCAAACGCTGCATCAAAACTGGGACTAAAACAGGGATAAACAAAAACCTGGACTAGACCAGGACTTAAAGGCCCTGTGCCCAACTTTTTTCCAATATATTTGAGTAAAATGTGTCTTGTCTCAGTACAGATGTATGTTTGCAGCTCTTGGGGTCAAAATAAGTCTGTGTCTGTGTACAGTCTGCATCTGAATAAATTAATAAATGTTTCTTTTGGTTGCACAAAATATGTTTCGATTTGTATTGGTTATATCATCTATTCATAAATCGCTTTATTGTCCAGTAATCAGGAAGTGCACATTAGCATACTAGTTATTGGTAGTGTGTGACTGCAAAACTCTGCTGTGGTTGCTAAAAAACTCATTGCAGTGAGCAGTTATGATGCTGTGAATTTGTAAGTGATGAATATACTTAAAACAATAACTAAAATGAACTACTTGTAGTTTTTCATGTTTTTGAGACAGTAAAAACGAGGTACAGCGTCTTTGACCAGGACTAAAACTGGACCAAGCCAAGTGTACATCAGGACTAAACAGGGACAAGGTGAGTGCAGCCTGAATCTGTGAGCGGTACACGTGTGCATTAGATGAGTGTTGTGTAGCTGGCTGCCTGTGCTGAGTCACGTCCTCTGGCTCAGTAACAGCCTCTATAAACTCCCTCCTTTACGTTTGTCAGCACCGAGCAGCTCCGCGCCACAAATCAATCTAATTGTGGCGCTCCAGACAGTCAGCCATCAAAGTGCTCCGAAACCAAAGCCAAAGTTTTCAATTTGTCCAAACACGTCCGCACAAGTGAGATGAATGTCTCATCTGTGTGCAGTGGAGTTATGAGGGATTCACAGCAGCAGGTGAACAGACCAGAGAGTGTCAAAATACAATGGGATTTTAATGAGATTCAAGTTTATAGTTACAATGGCCTCAGAATTTAACCACATGGGGACAAAACCAGGATTAAGCTGTAAATCTAAACCAAGTCTTAACCATGGCACAAGATCTAATGTGTATTCATGGTCCTAAGAAAACTGAACAAATCTAACAATTCAAAACAACATATTGTATTTTCTGAATAGTCAAAAGTCCAAATGTCATCTATAAACTGAAACTGAAACTCATGAAACCAGCAGTTTTCTGCCTCAGAATATCTCTGGGTTTCAGATGACAACATAACATTCTACAGGCAATATTTAAATACAGATGGAGCGCTAAAATGAATATTTGTTAAAGTGCAGATTTTTGTTATAATACACAGAGTTCTTGGGTTTTGTCCCAGACATGGGGCAACTACAGCGTGGTGTCAAAAAGTGTGCCCACACCTCCTGCCTCACTAATATAAATGATCAGTTCAGGTTTAGCATTTGTACATTTATTTTGTGTGTTACCTTGGATACTTCATGGCAAAATACAGTGTAATCAATAGAGAAATCTGACTCTGCCCCAACTGAAGAACATGATATCATCACATTCTAGGACCTGAAAACCACAAATAGGAAGAGCACAATTGTATGTCTCTTGATCGTGGAATATAAAAATGCACTATGTACATTTTTTCTGCTGAGGGTTTGTTTCTGTGGAAGTGACATTGGTTTGTTGTCTGTTATTGCCTTAAACAAGTGTAACTTGCATGTTTAAAAGCCAGTAGTAGGTCCACACAAAGTTGACTGCCTATATAGTCCTCCACAATGTGATGCCCACACACACAAAACTCAGTCTTTACAACCAATGTTTGATGCCTCTCTCACACTGTAGTGTTTTTTGTGCAGTGCTGTGCTGCTGTTTTCTCACACCGCCTTTAAAGCTGCACACACTAGACCACATGTTCATGTGCAAACTATTCAATTATGAAGGAAAAAGGCTGCAGCAAAAGTATACTCCACTACCACAGCAGTGTGCAGTGTGCGGTCTGTGCCTGGGGCGATTGTAGTGACCAACTACTAATCCACTACACTACAACCTGGAGGATTCCTACACATTCTCCAGCCTGTAACAAATGCATGTCTACATCTTTGTCTAGTTCATTACTATGTTTGGCGATTTAAACCCAGGGGAGGTTGGTAGAGCACAGACTACTTTATATACAGAGATATAGACACATGGCACCAGCAGCAGTGGCAGGAGAGGCTCGGGGAGTGCCCTGTGCCCATGAAGCGTCTCTGAGAAAAACACAGAGGAGCCGCGAGCACGAGTGGGAGGTGAGAAATATGGAGGTCTACAACGAAGTGAGACAAAGAAGAGAGCAGCAAACACAGGGCAGCGAAGGACACAAGGCAAAACAGAACAAGAGATATGCATGTGAGAATGACTAAACAGGATCCATTTGGATATTAAAGTGGAACTAAACACTAAATCCAGCTTTTGCACTACTAAACTGTGTATATTGTGTTTTAATAGTATTGTCTACTGTTTCTGTATGTGTTTGGCCTTTTTAGTGCAAACTAAGTACATTTGTAGCTTTCTGGTCAAAAATATTAATATTTGTACCGCCTTCAGTGACCTTTGCATTTTTAAGTAGTGGTGACATCACGCAGCACTGCCCTGAATACAGCAGGGGCGGAATTTGAAATATGGATACCAGTTAGACCAATCAGTATTATTCCTTATACCTCCAGACCCAACCCCTCCTCCCCTCATCACCCCTCCTCCCGTTGGGACATGCCCAAAAATAAGGCGTCCAGGAGGCATCCTGAACAGATGCCCGATAAACCTTAGCTGGATCCTCGATGTGTAGGAGCAGCAGCTTTACTCCGAGCTCCTCCCAGCTGGAGGACGTGTCCGGGGGTGTGGGAAGTCTGAGAATGCTTAGACTGCTGACTCTGCGACCTCGCCCCCGGCATAAGCAGAAAAAAATGGATAGATGGATGTGTTTTTCCAAGCAAATGTGGGCCTATTTATTTAAAGAAAACAATATCAATTAGAAAAAAGTTACTTACAGGCAAAAAAAAACAACACAATATCTAAAAAAAAAAAAGAAAGCGACAAGGATTGAACATCAAAACTTTTACGTTACTGGGGAGACACGCCAAACACCCATGGACATACATCAGCAAAAACAATATACAAAAGTAAACTATAGAGATAAGCTGCTGGTGTCATTATTTACCAGGCAATCCACAATGATATGAACGAAAGATGATGAGGATGTGCAATCAGTAATGTATTTTTTTCAGTAACCCTAGAGCTCATTGTCCCTGATGATTTGCTAATCCACCTGTCAGTCACGCCCATCTGAAAAACTGGGAGATTCACGGGTACCAGACTCCCATTTTCATAGTATTGGAGAAGTGTCTATTCTGGATCAGAGGCAAGGTCATTACTGGTCAATACATATTTTTACACTATAGAGTCAATACTTTTGAATGAAAGCCATGTTAAAATCTCCATTGGTTTAACATAGGCTAATGGAAATCCACTGAGGTGTGACACACACAATCCCAAGGTTATAGGATGTCAATAAAGTGTATTTGATTTAATGGGCCGTTTCTGACAATTTACTTTTCAACAAAACGCCTTTATGTAAAAATGTTGTTACAGTTCATGCAATGCAGTTACAGTTATTATATCATTAGTTAGCAAAATTAGCGAATATGTGCTATAATGTAAAGTGCTCTGCTGACAATTTTTATTTTTTTTTGTTTTGTCAGAGTGCAAAGGAGACAGACGTGCTCGCTCTCCTCCCCTGCCCCCTGGAGGACAAACAGCGGTAATATCTCTGTGCCTGTGTTTGTTCCATTGACAGACACTGAGCTCAGACATGTTTTATGCTTCACACGATATTCCACTCTGCTCATCATTTTTGAACTGACACAGAGCTGTTCAGACCTGGATGCTAATGTACCGCGCCGCACTGGGGTCTCGCACGGGTCAACAACTACAACGAGGAGGAGGGAGAGGAAAAACTTTTGGCGGGGATTATTAAATTCCCCTAGAAACAACTAAATATGCTGTATTTTTTATGTATACAACCTTATAAAACTTTTGTTAAGACATACAAACATGACGCGTGAAAGGCATGAGATTCTTGTATTAGTTTAGCAGCTCATATTTTAGGGCGGGTTCACATTTGTCGTTGTTGGATCCTGGTTTGAGCCCAGTTCAGTCCAGATGTAGGCCCAGTTTGGGTCCTGTTCAAGTCTAGATTCGATCTGGAAGTAGTCAAAGCCAGAGTCCGTACCCATTTTGTCCCATGTATTTGCCCCACTACAGCATTTAACTGTAAACGGGAAGTGCAGCATGCTAGTTGCTCTTAGCTTTAAGGTGACTGCAAAACTCTTGAACCACTGCAAACTGTTTAAAATGAACTATCACAACATCTTTAAGACGCATTTTGACGTGGTGTGTAGGTGCAAGTGTGAATGCACCCTTATTCTTCTCACGGTTCAAGGTTCCTTTGCTTGAAACTGTAGGTAGATTTGTGCCATGCTATAATTACATATATGGCAAATCAATTCACAATATAAGATTTTAAAAATGTCATCCATAGTTAGTGGTTAGACATTAGCTCAGTTGATAGAGTTTGTCCACTGATTCGAAGGTTGCCGGTTCGAATCCCGCTCTCGACGTAAACATCATTGGTTGAACAGTCGCATCTACAGACCCACAGGTTGACGGTGCGATTCCAGCTCCTACAGATGAGTGCTGTCGCTGTGTCCTTAGGCAAGACACTTAGCTCACCTCACCCTCCAGTGTCTGTGTTCACTGGTGTATGAATGTGTGTGTGAATGGGTGAGTGGTTCCTTGATGTAATGCGCTTTGAAGGTGGAAAAGCGTTAGACAAAAACTTGATTTACCAAAGCGTATTAAGATTACAGTGTTTGTACAAAAGCATATATATTAAATAATGCAAAAAGAAAACACTTGTAAATAATAACTGACTTTTAATAAGTACTTGATACTGACAAAGATGTAATTAAGCACTCAGTTAAGCAGTTTTACATTGGCAGTACTGAAAATGATTGTAAACCTGTCAAACCAGACTCACACTGGCATACACACACACCCGCATATGCTCTACAGCTCTACCACTGAGCATGGCAAAAAATGTAGCTATGGGTTGACAGAGATTTTAAGAAAAAATGTTGAGCAGAGCCCCATTCAAAAAAAAAGAGGTAATGCACAAAAATGTGGTATTTTCAAAGGATAGTCCACCAAAATTAAGCAACTGGTGGTTTTCAGATTCTAGGATGAGAGGATGTCATACTCCCTGGGGCAGGACACAGTTTTCCATATTGATTACATTTTACCATGAAATATCCAAGAGGTAAATTCACACATGTTAAACTTGATCATTTTCTATTAGTGTCTAGACCCAATAACTCACTTTATTACAACAAAAATCTGCATTTTAATAAGATTCATTTTAGCTGTGCCCATCTGTGTGTTTAAATATAAATATATAGAATGTGATGTCATCTGAGAAACAACAATATCTGAACTGTTCAAATCATTTAAAAGAGCACTAACTTTTCTGATGACTTTTCCTGGAATGTTCCACAGTATGGAATAAATACTGTGTATTTTGCATGTATTCAATTCAAGTTTTTACGATTACAAAAATACCTTGAAAAAACATGCATACTTTACTGTGAGGTGAGCGCACCTCTCCACAGATCTGAGCTGTAACTTAGCCTGGTGCCATCACCTGCTTGTTTCCATGGAGATTAATCAGTTTAATGCCATACTGTGGAACATTCCAGGAAAAACAACACGTCTATGGAGACAAGCAGGTAACGGACCCTCCATCAGAAAAGTTACTTTTAACATAGCTGTTTTAAAGCTTTTATTACTTGTAACTCAACTCAAAGTTGTGAGAGTACTTAAAGGTCTTGTAGTATGCAACACTGGTGTGTATTTTGTATTTTGTTTCATTTACACATGTTTGAGTAACCATGCATTATTTGCATCCGCAAAGATGAAAATGCTCTTTTCCGTCCCGTGATGTCGTGAAGCAGTAGTTTCAAGTTAACAGCTCCTTTTAACCTTTTGTTTTTATACAGTTTGGCAATTCCAGGTCTGAAATGATCCAAATGATTGATGAATGATGTGTGGAGTTTAAAAACACACAGTGGAGCACTTCTGTATTACCTGTATTACCACATGACATCACAAGGTGGAACAGAGTTTTTCTGTTTGAGAGAAGTACTCAGCCTAAATTTGCAGGATTTATGTGTTAAACATGTGTGAATAAAACAAACCCCAACTCCAGGTATGTTTGTGATGAGTAAAAAACATTTTTACATCAGTAAGAAAATTGCTGAATAGAGGCTCTTTAAGTAAGAGAATTGTACCTTACACTGTACAATGTATTACTCACGTAGGAGAAGTAGAATCTGTCTGAGAAGTAGAGCTTTACTTTAATAAACTTAGTTTCTTAAAGGTACTGTATGTAACTTTCTGAAGGTGGCACCTCAAATCAAATCAAAAAGAGGAAATTCAGATTGTAGATCTCTTCAAATCTTCATCTGCCATAATTCTTATTGTACAATTCTATACCAGTCGGGAAGAAGGAGTTCTTGCGGCGTACAGTCCTGCAGCTCACTGATCTCAGACTCAGACTGTCTTCTCTCTGTTGTTCAAAAGCTGATTTCCGGGGGATGGTCCATGTGTTTCAGTAAAGCATCCATCTGCTGAGTGTCTGCTGCTCCCACTTCCCTCCACCAGAGTCTCTAAAACTACCTCCTATAGTTGAACCAGCCCTCTCTATTAGTTTTTCTAGTCTCCTTAAGATCTATTTTTCTGAGACTGCCTCCCCAACAGACTACAGCATAAAAAACAGAGTTAGTTATAAAACATCTGCAGCAGTTTACTCTTTCCATTAAAAGGCCTTAGCTTTCTTAGAAAATATAGCTGGCTTTGGCCTTTCCTGTAAAGTGCATCTGTATTTGTGGACCAGCCCAGCTTGTTGTCCAGATGCACACCCAGGTATTTATAGGTGGGCACTGCTTCAATAGCTTCTCTACTAATAGTCACAGTTTGAATTAAGGGTGTGTGTCACGGCTTAAGTCAATGACCATCTTTTTCGTTTTGGAGGTGTTTAGAATGAGAATGTTTTTTCTGGTTCTCTATAAGACTCCTCCTGTATTTACCTTCTCATCCATTTTGAATGAATCACCTGCATGTTTCTATGGAAGCAGAAAGTTAAAATAATACTTTGGAACAGTCTCAAGTAAGAGAGAGAACCAATATAAGTTTTTCAGTGCAATAAAAAACAGCTTTTGTTTTAGTCTATTTGTCAAGATTCCAGTCTGCTCTGTGTTTTTTGTGCTTTCCTTCCCCCTCCCTTCTGTGTCTGAGCTGGGTGGAGATTCTTGCTCCTCCCTACAGACACCTGCAACCCCATCTCCAACCAATTGTTATTCGTCAGATCCCCGCTCCTTGGAACTACGCAGCGCCTTCGACCCACCTCTCCACGGCTGGTACGAACATCTCAGCCTCCAACCCAGCTCACCTTGACCGGTACGGACTTCCCAGCCTCTGACCCTGCTACTCAGGACCAGCTCGAAGACATTCTCAACAGTCCGCTCCGTCCCACCTTCAGTGCTGTTCTGTGTCTGTAAATAGAATTTGTTCAAACCTTTTAATCGAGTCTGAATCTTTGATCCCCCCGTCTTTCATTACCACAGTATATTTGCTTAAAAGTCATATACTGTACCTTAAAAAACTACTTGAATACATATAGGGATGTATTACTCTGCTTCTGACTAAAAGTACTGGACTTTTAGCGTAGTACCTGGAGGGTCACTGACTGTCATGTCTGATATTACCTGAAGACAAATGCCCTCATTTAAGCTGACACAGACACCCACAGCTACAACTCCAGCTTTATGACAACCCAGACAAGATTTAAGGCTTTCCGAGACCTCCTTCTGATGCATTACTCTAAAAAGTTGTCTAGCGTTTGGCCATTTTTGACACTGCAAAAATGATCATCAGAATTGGAGCCATTTGGAGAATCGATAGCGTCCAACTTCAGGCGGAGATGAGGGCGCGTTTGATGATTTAAGAGGACAAGGAGGGAGCGCTTTGTAAAAATCTTGCCTTCAGTGCTCCAGCCAGCTACTGCTAAATATTGTTACATTTCACTTGGCAAAACACAGCCAGTTTATGCGGGGAGATAATACATTGTCTCGACTTGAATTCTTGCCCAAAAGCTCTGTCAGACAAGAGGTAATCTAATTTAGGCCCACTGAGGTAAAAGTAATTTGTTGAATCCTCCCTATGGTCGTGTGTCCTATAGTAAATGTGAAGTTTTGACTGTAGTAGTTGGTATAGAAACATACAGCGGTGGAAGGTAACAAAGAAAAAGTAGTGAAGTACTGTCCTGTGCAAATTTGTATCAAATCACTACAATGAAACATATTAAATCTCAAAATGTGTGCAAAATGCCATTACTTTTTACTCTTTAAGTACATTTTAAAATAGGCACTTTAATACTGTTACTTAAGTCAGGGGTGTCCAAAACTATGGCCCAGGGTCCAAATGTGGCCCTCAGATCAGTTTTTTTGGCCCTCATGCCTCCTGCTGAACTGGCCCCAAATGATAATAAGCAGTACTTTTAACAGCAAATTAAACTATTTCTACCCACTATATCCTCAAACATCATACTGCATCGTGATACAGACCTAAAACGAATGTGTTTCAAGCCTTATTAATACACAGCAGCTCTGTCAAAGCTGTATTTAAAGCACTGCACTGCATTGATCACAGGTTTGTGGCCCTATGCTTTGAATATGTTTGAGATGTGGCCCTCGAATAAAAAGTTTGGGCACCTCTGACTTAAGTAGATTTTTTCATATGATATGTTTTTTTTTTCCTCACAATGTACTTCTACTTCAGTAACACAACTGAGTACTTCTTCCACTGCTGGAGACATGCCGCGGTATCTGAAGGTTGTCGGTTAAATCCCAGTGACCGGTAAATGCATATACTGTAGGTGTCGTGTCCTTGAGCAACATTACACTTCTTCATCTTACTGCCACAAGACCACAAGCTTTTGCTATACTTGACTTTACTTTATCCTGTCTCTGTGATTTCAGGTGGGTATGACTGACAGATTAATTACCAATCAGAGAAATGCATAATGTCAAAACAAACATGGTGGATTTTTGAGTTAAAAGAAAGAAAAATATAACACAGGAGTGAGAGTGATTTCTGCAGAATCAATTATTTCCGAATGTTTAGAGTGGAAATGTTTTGAGAGACAGATACTTCAAATTGGTGGCCAAAAATCAGCTTGTATCAGACCACTGTTCAGTTTTTGGGATGGTCCAGTCACTAGCTGCATGTGTGCACAAAATGAGATTATTATCAGATTTCTGGAGTTGTCAGATGTTAAAAATGTCATGGCAAAACTACATAAACTGATGTGAGTAATCTGAGGTACCATGCTCAGACAGAAATCACACAACTCGCATCCGTTTTTGCTGTTTACATGTCATTTCAATAATTGGACAACTCCAGAAATCTGATAATAATCTGATTTTGAGTACACAAGTAATTGCAGCCGGTGACTGGACCATCCCAAAATTGAACAGTGGTCTGATACAAAGCAGATTTTTTTGGCACCATGGCATTGCTAACAACAATTACCCTACTATAACTCTAACTCTAGCTCTACTAAATATTTTTCAGCAAAGCAAAGGGTGGCTACTCTGAGAATTTGAACATAAAATATTTTAAAAACGTGTACAGTTATTTCACTTGTTTTCATTGATACATAATTCCATATACCTTACTTACCTTACCAAATATCTGATGTCTTCGGTATGTATATAAACTGCTTGGCCAAAAAAAAAGACGCTACCTGGATTTAACTAAGCAAATAGGTCCGAGCCTCCTCCAGTTGGTCAGGTCTAGGTTCAGCAACAGTCTGTGCTCAAAGACTGAGGTCAGCTGACTACCTGAATATACTGAATGATCAGGTTATTCCATCAGTGGATTTTTTTCTTCCCTGATGTCACGGGCATATTCCAAGATGACAATGCCAGGATTCATCGGGTTCAAATTGTGAAAGAGTGGTTCAGGGAGACGTCATTTCCACACATGGATTGTCCACCGCAGAGTCCCGACCTTAACCCCATTGAGAATCTTTGGGATGTGCTGGAGAAGCTTTGTGCAGCGTCAGACTCGACCATCATCAATGCAAGACCTCGGAGAAAAAATATTGCAACACTGGATGGAAATAAATCTTGTGACATTGCAGAAAGCGAAAATCGAAACAATGCCACAGCGAATACACCTTAATCAAAGCGGTCCAACGAAATATGTGTGTGACCTTTTTTTTTGGTGGTGACTTTTTTTTTGGCCAGGCAGTGTATAAAATGTATAAAGTAGTACAAATCTATTAAAAAAAAATAAATAAATGAGGGGTGTGTCCTAACCTTTGACTGGTAGTGTAGTTATAAACTCCACTAGAGGTCACGTAGAGGACCTTTAATTGACCAGTTATTTCTGTTGAGTGGGAAAAGTAACTATATTTGCCCACAACTCCCTACACACCTTGAGAACACCCACCTGTCCTTTGAGCCCCCTGGAGGACAAACAGCAGCGGTAATGTCTCTGTGCCTGTGTTTGTTCCATTGACAGACAGTGAGCGCAGACATGTTTTATGCTTCACACGATATTCACCTGCTCTCATCATTTTGAACTGACACAGAGCTGTTCAGACCTGGATGCTAATGTACCGCCGCACTGGGGTCTCTCACAGGTCAACAACTACAGGGCAAAATGAGAACCAAACTTCAAGCTATGATAAACTGTGTTCTATGGGATATATAATACAACCTACATCACACTCTGAAGAGGGCTGGGGTCGAGCTATCAACCTTTGTGATGGGGAATTGTTCATGTACTCTGCACCAAGGACATCTTCAGCGCAGTCTTTGTTGGTATTTCTTTATAAATATCACTATCTAACTCCCTACTGTGTCAGCATGGACAAACATGAACCAATACTACCACATTGTGTTGAGGGGTCATGTCTCCAGGTGCAGTACTGATGCTGAATAAACTTTCACTTACCTGTGTCTTGTGTCCAAGACCAAGTGTCCCGGCCAAAAGATTCCCCGGAGAACCAGACAACACTTATGAGTTCCACAGCCAGCTCAAGGCTTCAGACATCGGGGGGATAGAGCTAGTTTTTAATGGGGTTATTCAGGCTATATTTATGTATTTATTTATTTTATTTCAGTCATAAAATATATATATTTCAAAAAACATCAGCAGTGGCTATGGTGGATGCATGCTCAAAATGTCATTATTACCAGATGTGTTTAGTTATACGGTTATTAAAAATGATGTAAACAACAAAATCATCTGATTTTCTTTGTGACCATGGTCCCTCTGAGCACTCACATCTGATTTTGTGGTTGTCATGTCTTTTAAATCAATTAAAGGTCCAGAAATGAGATTCACAGTCAGATTTTGTTGTGCGTGTGTGCATAAAGTTAAGCATATGAAAAAAATAAATGAAAAGCAGCAGAAAGTGGTGTGAAATATCCAGTACAGTGAGGCAGATATGAGCTCTCCTGTCAGGTTTTGGATTAAACAGAGCAGCGAGGGCAACGAGAGATGAGAGACTTCAAAACTTTATCGCTATCCGAAGCCCTGTTCAAAGTAATAGCAGAATATATTTACTTTTCTCTTGAGAAACATCGGCATACATGGCACTGGACCATAGACTGTGTAAAGAAGTGGACAAAGTAAGTGTGACATCATTCATTGCGTGACTAGCAGTTATAGGAGCAAATTTGATGACCACGAGTATCATAGCAACCAAAGAGCCAATCCAGAATGAAGCTGTTGAAGGTTACGTCCCTTCCTGCTTCCACTGCTGGTTAAGCAAGGAGCAGGTGCTTAGCAACAGTGTCAATCAAACCTGTTGCTAACTCTAGAGGGAGTGACCTTTGGGAAAGAATATGAACATTTTAAGACCAAAATGACGAGGCTCACTGCAGTAATTGCAGAGGGAGAGGTGACAGTTTTTCAGTGTAAATTGATTAGGAGCCAGAGTTGATGGAGCCAGAAGTGCGGCCATGCTCACTTCCTATTTGAATGCGGCGGGCTAACAGATTAGCAATGTCCATTTATATATACAGTCTATGCACTGGACAAACACTGCACTTTAAAGCACTTAAGGGACTCATTTGGCTTATAGTGTAAGGCACTTGAATCATGAAGTAATTGATCCCGGAGCTTGGTTCTGACTAAGTAGCTGAAGGATTAACCTGTGTTTCTCTTTGTTTATTCATACATCAATTCAGTCAACATTTATTAGGCTGCAATGGTCACTAAATGTCACCTTCCATATTGACATGTTTCCTATCCGTATCATTAGCCAGTCCACCAGCCCCTGTTACCACACAAAAATATATTTACACAGTCTTTACAGTGATCGTCTCATTAGTTAGCGCTTGACCCAGAATGGCCCCTCACTGCCCCCTAACCCTCTGTGACACCCACCTCTCAGCGCGATTGATCCGACCTTTTTGAATGTCATGTCCGCCGATCCCGAGGCCTCCTGCTCTGCTCTGATTGGTCGGTTTGCCCCATGCGCTCCACTGGGCTGCAGTTTAAATACGGCATGAATGATCGCTTTGCAGAAATATAGACGCAGAGAGGAAGAGGAGAGATGGATGGAGTGAGGGGTGAAAAGGTGGTTCATTGGAGGAGAAGAGGAAGTCGGCCATAAATATGTCAGTGTATCCAAGAAAAGCAGTTAAAAGGTGATGATATCAGTTTTGTTTATGTGACACAACATATTAGAATACATATAGTTTAAAACTGAGTTGGACGAGACTGAAGATTTGTTGACATGGTTTATAGCAAAAGACGAAGGTAAATCTGTCAACTGGACAAATCCTTGTAGGAGTGAAGACGTTTGGCTGCTCATCCAAGCCGCTTCTTCAGTTCTGATCGGATTCCTGGTGGACACTGTCTTATATCTGTCTGAAGGGAGGAGCTAACTACACTGAAACTGTAAACCGCTATTGTCTCCAGTTTCAGCCTTTACAACCGTATTCAACCTTTAATGGCCCTCCTATTGTTCTCTTTTGTAAACTGGAGACAAAAGCTCTTTACAGTTTGAGCAATCAGACCAGAACTGAAGAAGTAGCTTGGATGAGCAGTGAAACGTCTTCACTCCTACAACAATTTGTCCAGATGACAGATTTAAACTTCGCGTTTTGCTATGGATCAGGCCTGGACCACTGAGGGATTACACAGACAAGGTTTATGTTAATAGTGGGCTGCAAGAATCACAATCATATCAAAAATGCAACTTGAATGGATGCAATTAGTCTGAAAATGTTTTAAAGTCTCAATAATTATTCCGCAAGCACATTTCTGTCTTATTCTGCATAAAAAAAAATCCAACCCTGTAGTTTGGATCTTTACAAAGATCTTCTGTAATATGATTCTTGCTTTAGTGTCACTTCGTTTTTGTGGTCAGTTCATTATCCAATCTCGTTTGGACGGATTAAACCTTTAGACACACTCTTTCACTCAGACCTTTGTTTCATAGCAGGGGATGAATTTAAAACCCATCGCTCTATGAAAAAAGCAGGCCGGCCATCGCTATCTGTCAGAAGAGAACAAACACTGTATAAAATATATCTAGGGGGGACTGCTTGATAAACTGTCCGAAAGTCTCACTTGTTTATTGAACTTTGACACGGGAACTTTTAGTACAAGTTCTCATGATTGTCTGTGTCGAAAAACTGACCGTGCTAGAACTGAAATTGGGGGGGGTAAAAAAACAACTTTTGGTTATTTGCTTCCCAAAAATGTAAAACGTGCAAAACTGGATATATTGGTTCCACTACTACTGCATTTTAGTAATCTGGTGATAATCATTTATACTCACACCTGAAAACAGTTTTAATGTTTTAAATGAACCCTATGCAGGTAATTTTTTATTTTTTGTATTGTTCTGTATTTTAAACAGGGCCACGGATGTAAAAGAGCGTCCAGGGTGAACTCAATGGGGTCTCCTTGTATAAATCCTTCTCTTAAAAAAAAACCCCAAAAAACAGAACATCTAATTATAAAACAGAGCTTGTCAGAAAAAAAAATAAATAAAAAATCTTGGACATTAGAAGGTTTATCCACAAGAAACAAAACTCACCTACATGACAAACTACGATTTTTCCACAATATCTTTAGAAAGACGTAATAGTTGCAATGAATTTACCCCATACAGTTAATATGACCCGTTTGTGGAGCCAATCCCAAACACATAATGATCCAGTTCATTATTTCTCTATCATAAATTTGTCATTCTGTAATGAACAGCCTGCTTCATTACAGGCGACGATAAGTTCACACCTGCACTTTCATTCACTTGGCACTTTCTAACATTTACATTGCACTTTAATAGCACAGAGCACTTATAAGATACACTATTTTGCACATAAATATTGCACGTTCACGTTTGTATTTTTTAAAGTATTTATTGAAAACCCTCTCTTTTGTAATTGGGTTTATACAGTTTATTTGCTTATGGTGACTTTTATTGGAGGATTTTCACTTAATTTTAAAAAGCTAATGGGAATTTTACATCCCTTAGTGTTTTAATGCTTTTACCCAGTGGTATATAAGGCCATCGCCGTTCATCACCGCTGCTCTGAAATCCTGCTGGCACTTTATTTTCACGTGTCTGTGTTAATCCCTCAGTCGTCCAGGTCTGATCCATAGTAAAAGCCAAAGTTAAATCTGTCAACTGGACAAAAAATTGTAGGAGTGAAGACGTTTCGCTGCTCATCCAAGCCACTTCTTCTGTTCTGGTCAGATTGCTGGACACTGCCTTATATCTATCTGAAGGAAGGAGCTAACTACACTAAAACTGTAAATAGCTATTGTTCACAGTTTCTGTATGTAGGCTATGTGTGAACTGAGCCTGAGACCTACTTGGCATAATTATTCAGCCTGAACGAGCCTATTTGCTAGCTCTTTTGTTTTCTTTGTTTGCTTTGGGTCTCAGGATGGAGTTATAAATCGGAAATAAATTATGTCTAAGACTCCCATTCCTGTTCAAGAAAGGGTTGTCTTTTCTAACAAAGGTTGCTTCTTTAATCCCCCTTTCAAACCTTTTCTTTTCTTTCTATTTTTACCTGTACTTTTTGGACTGGATCCCTTCATTACTAGGTGTGAACTGAGCCTGAGACCTACTTAGCAGAATCATTCAGCCTAAATGAACCTACTGGCTAGCTGATTTGTTTTCTTTGTTTCCTTTGTTTGCTTTGGGTCTGAGGATGGTGTTATAAATCGGAGATAAATTATGTCTAAGACTCCCATTCCTGTTCAAGGAAGGATTGTCTTTCCTAATAAAAACTGTTTCTCTAACCTCCCTCTAAAGCCATTTATTTTATTTTCTCTTATTTTATTTTTACCTGTACTTTTTGTTTGGACTTGATCGTTCGTTACATTTTGGGGGAGAAATTTGAAACATTAAAAAAAGCAGTGGATCACATCATTCCTCATCAGTTTCATGTATAACTTTCTGCAATCCAGCCTGTCTTTTCGACTCCCATAGAGTTATATAGACCTCTGTCCTCCATCTGAAACTACGCCAGCATGAAATGGTAGAACGTGATCAAAACTTATATTACTCCTTGTTGATCTCTCAAACCATTTTTGAAAGAGAAAAAATTCATTACGTTTATTTGACCCCGTCTTCATTTTTTATTTATTTATTTATTTTTTTTTTTTTCTGTAGGTTATTTTTAGCTTTACAACTCCCCCCTTTCACACCTGCCCAGCCCAGTCTAAGAGAGGTGCCAGCCTAAAATCACCCACAACCCAGGCCCATTCAGAAACACTAATCTGGTTGTGCAGTCCCTGAATTTAATCGCACTTTTGCAGCTTGCGTCAGAAAATACCGGTCGACTCCATGTTCTTGCCATGTTATTCCAGCTCAGTGCGGCTACGCTCGGACTTAGCGGCATGTGAAATGGTTTGCTCCGTAATCTCCCATCTCAATCTCAATGGAACATGAGTTACAGAACAGAAATGTTGGGAAAGTACATGACGGTAACTAGTTTTTCAATCTCATGTGGTTAAGCTGACAAAAAAGTTTTACGATTTGAAGAACTTCCTGCTAGTTTAGAGGCTGAGAGTTTGGGGGATTATAGATTCACAGCAACTGTTAAAAGTGCTTCCCAGAATGGCATCTCTATGGACTAAACAGTGTCTTATTTGTGTTGATGGCTCAGTGTACAGAACATTACCATTTTAACTGTGTCATGATTCATTATTTTTTTTTTATTCATCAAATTTTGAACACTGCCAGCTGTCCATCCCATGAGAGAACATATCACAAAAACCTGAATGAGGAGAATACAAGCAAAACCAGGGCTAAATAAGCAGTAAGGCACAATTTTCAGATGATGTTAGCATACTGTATTCACTCTATATTAAAGCAACACTGTGTAACTTTCTGGTGTACCAGCTCACCAACAATACCAAATACAAAGTTTAAACTATTTTTCAGAGCATTCTCCATAGAGATAGATAGAGTTTGTGCCATAGTGTGGAATACTGCAGCCAAAGGTGTTACGTTTCCATGGAGAAAAGCAGGAAGAGGCCCTCTCCTGTGATAAGTAGGTGTCAGGTTTGTGGAGATGCAAGCCCGCTCACAGTACGGACACATATATTACTAAGATTTTAAGAGCAATAAAACAAACCCCTCCCCCCCAAAAAACATATTTTCATTAATTTATATAGCAAAAGACGAAGTTTAAATCTGTCAACTGGACAATTTGTCGATTTGTCTGAGGGATTACACATTGATTTATATATATGTTTGTTTGTTTAAGGGTTAAAGGTTGCAAAGTGTGGCTTTAAATATGCCATGTTACATAGACAGATACCTAAAAGAGAATTAACTTTGTATTATTATTATTATTATTATTATTATTATTATTATTAGTAGTAGTAGTAGTAGTAGTAGTAGTAGTAGTAGTAGTAGTATTTTTTTGATTTATTTAGAATTTTTTAAATTTTTTTTCTTCCATTTACCAGCGCTGTATCCATCCAACTACTGTACCTCAAAACCTCCCCCTTACAACCCTGCTGGGCTATCCATTGCTTTCCTAATGAAGAAAAAATAGGACTGTTGCCATAGCAATTAACAATGTAAGCTAAATATTATAATCCTCAAAATTGTACATATAAGAGGAAGCTCAAACTCACTTTTGATCCTCCCGTCGACAGACTGAAGCCAGCGCGTCTACAGGGACAATCTGCTGTTGATGTTTGGTAAGGCTTCAGTCTGTAACCTGTACGCCGTGGGTCTTTAGACAGAGCGGCGGGAACAGAAGAGCTCAGACCTCCACGACCCCTACGTGACCTCTGCGTGACCCCTGTGCGACCCCTGTCATCGTCGTCAGAGAAATGTACAGAGGAATTAAACAGGATTGACTTCAGATTAGCCTTTTTGACCCTTGGAACGAGTGGAGAACTGTGGTGCTCAAAGCCGACTCAAAATATGCAACAAAATGTGGCTTCAGAATGATAATGAGTTAGAAAAGTTTAGATTCATAGATTTTTTTTTTTTTTTTTTACCTGTGTCTGAATTACTGAAAAAGATGTAAATGAAACACTATTCCAGCAATATCTTGACTCAAGTTATGTAAAATAGGTCGATAGGTAGGTCGATATATTAGGCCGATATTTCCACTTTTTAGCAAATCTGAAATCGGCTTTAAATCTCCGGGACAGGCCGATATTTTGTTTTGTCTGATCTGAGGTTATCAGCTATGGGTTTCTCTGGATTCTAAACAATTAGTAACAATATCGGTCATTAAAAAAATGCCAAATCAGCCGATCTCTAATAAAAATAGCACATTTCTTTGCACAATACATAAAACCATAGAGAATAATAAACCTTAACTAACGCAATACAATTTCATGCACAATAGCACAACTAAAATCTGAATACTTGTATATCCAAACCAGTCAAAAGTACAAAAACTAATTTATAAAAGTTCCTAATAATAGTAACCAATTATTTTCCAACATATGGCTTACTTCCCTCTCTCTGTGAACAACACCACTTTAGTTGCACTTAAATAGTATAGTGCTGTGTTCTCCATTATGGACCTGTTAAGAATTCCCATTAGCGAAAAGCCATTTTGTCTTTTGTCTCTCCTCCTCCTCCTCCCCCTCTTCTCGTCTCCTCCTCCTCCACCTGTCCTCCTCTCTCCTCTCTTTACCTGTGTTCTAGCGGCGGAAACCAGAGCTGACGTGAGCATGGCCAGACGTGAGTGAATGGGCAGGTGGTTAGCGTTTAGCCTTAGCGGCGTTTAACACTAGTCGCAGCGGTCCATTAGGTGGAGGTGATACAGGAGCACACAGCTGTAATGGACTTATTACTACATGGCACATTCACTAACCTGTTACTTGTGTCACATAAGACAGTTTTATCCTTCATTATTTGTAAAAGTGTTTTGAAGTGTTGATATGAGTAGCTTCATTAAATGTGCGCTATGTGTGTCGCCATGGGGATGTCACTGTTTTGCCTGGAAAATTACACAGTATAGTATGAAACTCTGTCTTTAAGGTCTTTTTTAGAGATTCTTTTTTGTCAGATAGGAGTATTTGTTTATCTGCTTTATATATTTCGGTTACTTCCTGTACCTTCCTCAGAAGCGTCATGTGATGGTGTAGTGACGTGTCTTGTGGGCTGCTTTAGTTTTGTAGGACAGTAGGGGAAGCTTACGCCCCCTACCACCTGACGCATTCTTCAGGACTGCACCCCATGTGTGTGACAAAGTGTATGCTCCCTCGTCACGATTTATGCTCCGTGTACGTCATTTGCGGATCTCTCTGGCGGCCTCTCTGATACAGCTGTGATATTTGTTGCACACATGACTTGATTCTTGATTTGGGACGTTTCCAGTTCACTACTATACTCTATAGCTCTGATGCTGATTCTCTGATTTTTTGAATATACTTTGACCTAACACTGTGTGGATTCTGCTCAGCCCTGACAGCTTGGCAAAATGGTTCTGTCTTTTGTACCTTTGTACCAACCCTGCAGTTTGCCTTCCCCGTTCTGGTTTGTCATACCGTTTCGACCCTTTTTGGCTGTTTTCACACGTGTCTTGGCTCGGCCCTGGTTTGATCCTGATTTAATCCCGGTACAGACTTGATTTAATTGGTCCGGCTCTATAGTCAGTGATGGGAAGAACACTTAAAATGTATTTAGTGACAGAATACCTACAATAAACTGTGTATTGTAAGCTATTCCCTTTTCTCTCTCTCCCTTTCCCCATCTCTCTCCCATCTGTTTCATCCCGTTGTTCCATTGCACCTCAACTCAGTCTCTCTATCCTCTTCTCTCTCCCTTCCTCTCTGCTCTTTCCCCTTTTCTGTCTTTCTCCCCCCCTCTCCTAAGTTTCATTCCGTTGTTCTAATGCACCTCACGCTCCCTCTCTCTCCTCTTTACCCCTTCTTTCTTGCCTCTTTCATTCATTTCATTCTGTTGTACGAATGCATCCCCACCTCAATCTCCTTCTCTAACCCCCCAGTTCATCCTGTTGTTCTAATAAATCTCACCAGTCTCTCTCTCCCTTACTCTCTCTTCTCTCATCTGTTTCATCCCATTGTTCCATTGCACCTCACCTCAGTCTCTCTTTCCTCTCCTCTCTTTCCCCGCTCCTCTCTCCCCTCTCTTGTCTGTTTCATCCGTTCGTTCTAATGCGTCTCTCACCTCAGTCTCTCCTTCTCTCTTGCTCTTTCCCTCCTCCCGCTCTCTCTCTCATCTGTTTTCATCCCATTGTTCCATTGCACCTCAGTCTCTCCTCTCCTCTCTTTCTCCCCCCCACCTCCTCGGTTTTCATCCCGCTGTTCTAATGCGTCTCACCTCAGTCTTTCTCCCCCTCTCTCCTGTGTGTTGTCCTGTTGTTCCATTGCATCTCACCTCTTTCTATTCTCTCTCGCTTCTCTCCTCTCTCTATCCCCCTCTCCCTCACATTCTCTCTCGCTCTCCTCTGTTTCATCCCATTCTTCTGATGTGTCTCCCCCTCAGTCCTCTCTCCCCCCTCTCCTCTGTGTGTCCTGTTGTTCCATTGCACCTCACCTGAGTCTTTCTCTTCTCTCCTTTCTCTACCTCTCTACCCCTCTCTCACTCTCTCGTTTGTTTCATCCCATTGTTGTAATGTGCCTCACCTTAGTCTCTCTCTACCTCTCTTACCCTCCTCTCGCCCCTCTCTCGTCTGTTTGATCCCGTTGTTCTAATGCACCTCGGTTCAGTCTCTCCCTCTCTCTTTACCTCTTTTACCCTCCTTTTCCCCCACTCTCTCTCTCTCGCTTTCTCGTTCTAATGCACCTCAGTTCAGTCTCTCCCTCTCTCTCTACCTCTCTTACTCTCCTATTCTCTTCCCCCCTCTCTCACTCTCTCTCAGTACGTCTCACCTCAGTCCTCTCTCTACCTCTCTTATCCCCCTCTTCCCCCTCTCTCACTCTCTCTCAGTCTGCTTCACTTCAGCCTCTCCCTCCCTGTCTTACCCCCCTCTTCCCCCTCTCTCATCTGTTTCATCCCCTTGGTCTGCCTCACCTCACTCAGTCTCTCTCTGTCTCTCTTCCCCTTCTCTCGCTCTCTCGTCTGTTTTCATCCCCTCAGTCCCCCTCACCTCAGTCTCTCTCTCTCCCTCTTTTCCCCTCCTATTCCCCCTCTCTTACTCTCTTGTCTGTTTCATCCACTCAGTCCGCCCTCACCTCAGTCTCTCTCTCCCTCTCTTATCCTCCTCTTTCCCCTCTCTCGTCTGTTTCCATCCCGTTGTTCTAATGCGCCTCACCTCAGTCTTAAAGATGTGTGGCGTCCTCTTTCGCGCGCGGGTGATTTCATCCTTCACTGGGCCATGAAAGCTCTGTATACTACATCGCCTGCGCCAAAGCATTAATCGCACCCCCTCTCGCCATATTGATTATTCTGTAGTGAGGGACCTCACGCCGCCGCACGGACAAGAGGAGGAAAGACAAGAGGAGGGGGGAAGAGAGAGAGAAAGAACGGCAGGAGACGAAAGAGAGAGAAGAGCGTTTTCGAGAATGTGTGAGAGAGAGGGATGCAGGAGAAATGGAGGGATGGGAGAAAGAGAGTGAGAAGCTGAACCAGAGGAAGAGAAGAGAAATGGGAACAGAGAGAGAGGAGGGCAGGGCCATAATGATGAAAGAGAGAGCAGAATGACAGGAGGTAGAGAACAGGAGGGGGGACAGAAAGGCAGAGCGAGAGAGAGAGGAGGGCTGGAGGAAGGGAGGGACAGAGTGAGAGAAAAGAGCGTGAGAGGACCAGGAGGAAGAGAAAGGAGAGGAAGAGAGTGAGAGGATAACGGGAGGAAGAGTAGAAAAAGGAGGGGATACAGAAAGAGAGGAGGGCAGGAGGATGAAGAGGAGAGAGTGAGAGAAAAAGAGAGAGAGAATAACAGGAGGAAAGACAAGAGGAGGGGGAACAGAGAGAGAGAGAGAAGTCGGCAAAAGAAAGAGTGAGTAGAGAGAGTGTGAGAGGAGGGCAGCAGTGAAGGATGGAGCGGAAGAGAGGAGGAGGAGAGTGAGAGAGTGTGTGCAAAGAGAGAGAGGACAGAACAAAGGAAGGAAGAGAGAAAGAAGTGAGAAGATATAGAAGGAAGAGAAAGAGGAGGGGAACAGAGAGAGAAGTAGGCAGGCGGATGAGAGAGTGAGAGAAAGAGAGAGAGAATGACAAGAGGTAGAGAAGAGGAGGGGCGGACAGAGAGAGAGAGGGGGAGGGCTGGAGGAAGAGAGAGAGGACAGAGTGAGAGAAAGAGAGAGGAGGGGCTGAAAGCAAGAGAGAGAGGAGAACAGGAGCAGGAGAAAGTGGAGGGAGGGATAGACAGAGAAAGACAGGAAGGAGAGAGAGAGAGGAGGGAGGGTTTTACTTTTATTTTTAAACAGGTACTTAAATACTTTCTACTCACGTAGATTTTTTTCATGGTGATACTTTTATTTACTTGAGGGAACAGAGAGAGGAGAGAGAGGAGGACAGGAGTAGAAGACGAGAGGAGAGGAGAGAGAAGAGCAAAGGGATGACAGAAGGAAGAGAAGAGAAAGGGGGATAGTGAGAGGAGGGATGGAATGAGACTTGGGGGTGAAAGTGAGAGAAAGAGGAGGACATGAGCAGGAGAGAGGAGGGGGGAGAGTAGTGGAAGGAGGACAGGAAGAATAAAGACAACGGTGGAAAAGAGGAGAGAGAGAGAGTAAAGAGGAGAGTGGAGAGAGATGGTGAGAGAGAGAGGGAAAGAGTAGGAGAAAAATATGCCAGAGAAAGAGGGAGAGAGATGATAGAAAGAGTAGAGAAAGAGTAGCATTAGAGGGGGAGAGCGCGAGAGGATAGGAGGAAGTAAAAGAAGAAAGGGAGAGAGAGAGAGAGAAAAGAGAAGAGTTCTTGAGCAACTTTGTGTCTGTACTTTTACTTAAGTAAACAACAACAAAAATACATATAACCCTGGAGATATGATGTAGTATCTGAGCAAACATGACACAAATGAACTCATTACAACTACACAACCCTCTGTCACCCAGGCCTGATCTATCGCAAAAGAAAAACTCACATCTGTCAATGGATAAAAGTTTTCGAGTGAAGACGTTTTTGCTGCTCATCCAAGTCGCTTCTTCAGTTTGGTCAGATCGCTGTTGAAACTAACATATCTATTGGTTTACAGCTAGTTGTCAGAGTCATAATTTGCGTTTATCGTTCAGTGGATGCTCTCACACATATTAGCATACTGCCTATCATTACTGTTTTCCTTGTTTTTAGTCTCTTAGAAAGATATGTGAATAATCCCCTCTCTCGCCCAGGGTGTGATCCATATCAAAACTAATTCAACTCTGTCAGCTGGACAAAAAGTTTTAGAGCAAACAATAGTGCCAGTCAGTATGCTAATAGGTACGAGAGCTCCCATTAGGGGCCTGAATGATTAATGAAAAAGAAGACTCAGGCACAGCTCACACTTAGTAGTTGAACAGACAAAGCTAACAAATAGAAACTGTAAATTAACGGTTGTGTTAGTTTCAGTGCATTTAGCTCCTCCTTGTCAGACGGGATATAAGGCAGTGTCCACCAGTGATCTGACCAGCCGCTTGAATAATAAAAGGTTCCAGCCACCTTTGTATTATTTATCACAGTAACCTTCCAGTAACCTTGGATTATTTAACATAATAGACCATTATTAAAGGTTAACTATGTCACTTTTATGATAAGAGGTCCACCACATTCTAGTCTCCATGGTGATTTATTTTTTATGATCCCTGAACTGTCGTGACATATATGTGTTACGTTTGTGTGAGTTTTAAAACCAGGTGGTTTGCAAAGAATTTTCTGATTCTTGCCAGGAATGTTTCACGATATTTTGCTTATTATAAATTATAAATGTTTTGTTTTTTTTTTGTTGTTTTTTTTTTTTTGTTTGTTTTGTCTTGTTCAGTTTTTTCTATAGCTAAAATAATATTAAACATACATTCTTTATGTGAGGATCGCCTCTCTATGGTATGCCATCCATCCTTCCATTTTCTTCCTCTTATCCGGGGACAGGTCGCGGGGGCAAGCAGTCTAAGCAGGGACTCCAGCCTTCCCTCACCCCAGATACCTCCTCCACTCCTCTGGTGGGACCCCAAGGTGTTCCCAGGCCAGCCGAGAGAGACATGTCCTGGGTCTTCCCCAGGGCCTCCTCCTGGTGGGACATCCCCAAAACACCTCCCTAGGGAGGCGTCCAGGAGGCATCCTGAACATATGCTCCAGCCACCTCAGCAGCGGCTCTGCTCCGAGCTCCTCCCATGTGACCCACCTCCCAACCCTATCTCTAAGGGAGAACCCAGCCACCCTGGGGAGGAAGCCCAGTTTTGGCTGCTTGTATTCACGATCTTGTCCTTTCGGTCATGACTCAAAGTCATGACCATAGGTGAGGGTAGATTGACTGGTAAATCGAGAACTTTGCCTTTCGACTCAGCCCATCCTTCTTTCCCACGACAGTACGATACAGTGACCGCATCACTGTGAACGCTGCACCATCCGCCTGTGAATCTCACACTCCATCCATCCATCCCTCGTGAACAAGACCCTGAGATACTTTAACTCCTCCACTCATACAGAGATACATATGTTTAAATTATATTATATCATGCAAAATTGACTCTTGTGAGCTTTAAAGCCATGTTATAATGGTGTTACCCTCCCACTCAAAAACAGACCTGAAGTGTTTCATTCTCACATTTTCGTGATGTCATGAAGGTGATAGTTTTCAGGGTAACAACTCGTTTTACCTTTAGTTCAATAGAGATAGGCACTTCCATGTCTGAAATGATCCAAATTATTGTAGTGAGGGCATATGGAGTTTAAAAACACTTCCTGAATTACCACATGACATCACAAGTGGAACATAGTGTTGTCTGTTTGTGGGAATTAATTTTAATAGACCCAAATAAATAGCACAATATGTGTACCCTTTAATGCCATACTCTGAAACATTCTCGCCAAAGCAATAACATCTCTATGGAGACATGAAAGTGGCAGATTTCCCACCAGAAAAAATTACAAAGTGCACCTTTAAGACTAAAACTAAAACTTCTTGTGAATGAAGCATTTTATTTCAGCCATTTCAAACCATATTATATCACCATTTTAGTCTGATAATTTTGTAATATAGCGTCCAGTCTTGACCCAAACCTCCGCAATCCTGTTGCCCTGCCCTCCGGAGAGTGCAGTCAGTATTTCTTTTTCTCAGATGACGACGGGAGAGGAGACCAGACGATATTGCTCTTTTTGGTCTCATAAGTCAGTGTGGAGCTGTATTATATTTCAGCAGTGTGCGCAGAGTTCAGGAGCTAACTGTTATTGAGCAGAGGCTGGGGGTCAACTCTTCAACCGCTCCAATTCAGGAACCAGTCCCAATGCTTGAGTCAAGATATAGACTTAAAACAGAAAGGATTATGAGGGAGTGGACTGGAGACTGAGAAATGCTTCATATCGATGGGCAGGGCCGAGGAGGTGATGTTCGGGTTGACCTGACAATTTGGATTCAATACTGGAAGTTTAATAAGTGTAGGAACGCAGACAGCAAAAGAATTCTCCAAATGCAGTCTGGATATGTGACCTTATTCGGCCCTGCCCACTTTTGCCGTAAAATGGGACTAAATGCTGTTTCTTTGTGGTGGCACTTCTAGTTAGTAGCGGGAATCATTCATTTCAATGGGTATTTGGAAAAGTTTTGTCTCTAAAATCAGATATAAATAGGTTTATTTGTGTATAATGCTCAATGTCAGCAAGTTCTACGCTGCGCTGATTCTCTGGAGGCTTTAAAACAGCTCTGTAGTCCCTATAGAACTTATTTGCAGTCCCTATAGAACTTTTCACTAAAGCGGATTTTTTTTTGACTGAAATGACTGATAAACTGTATGGTTGTGTAGTGTGTTGTGTGTGTGTGTGTGTGTGTGTGTGTGTGTGTGTGTGGTGTTGTTGTGTGTGTGTGTGTGTGTGTGTGTGTGGTGTGGTTGGGTGTGTTGTGGGTGTGTGTGTGTGTGAAGTGAATGTTTTTCAGAAATGGCGTATTTGAGGGGGCGAGTTGTGTTGTATTTGATGTATGTACCATATGTTTACAGGTCTTTCATCTGCCTACACCAAACTGTTCTTCTTAACATCAGCCTGGTCCAGGGACTACAGCTGAAATTAGTATCTTTGCTATAACCTTTTAAGGTCAATGTAATGTCGTGCACTGTCCCTGTCTAAATAAAAGCAGACCATACCATACCACACCATTTGCAGTCAAGATCAGCAGCCGCATGCAAAAAGGAATACAACCCGAATGACAATGGTGGCGCCCACAGCAACCTGGAAAACCTGCACTAAGGAAATTAGGTTTTCCACCTTCAAGGCACTGAAAGACATCTAGGAGCCACTCACCTAAAGACACCACGACAGCGTCCATCTATGCGGCTGGAATTGAACCACCAACACCTGTGTTTCAGTGGATCTGACCGTCGAGAGAGCAGGATTTGAACAGTGGACAAACGCTCTACCAGCTGAGCTACTGTCGTGTTTATATCACTACTCTCCTTTTGTTCATTCTAAAATCAGGGGTTGGAAATGAGATATACTCTCAGCATTTTGGTGGCAACGCTTTTGGATTGTCAAATTATAGTGTTCCAGGAAATCACAAAAAATAAGGAAGGAGCAGCGGAAGAATAGTGTTGAATTCATTTTTTTTAGCTGTAAAGGACCACTACATAGAAATAAACCCTGAAATAATACTGTAACTATGTGATATTCTGCCCGCGGAGCTCATTTAAACTCCGCTTGTTGACTATAATTTAAAGTAGCACTGTGTAACTTTCTAGAGGTGGTACTTCACATGTATGTTTTCATGGAAGTGAATAGGCGATAGATGAGTTTATCTACTGTGGAAGATTATAGCCAAAGGAACCAATATTTCCGTGGAAAGAGCAGGATGAGGATCTCGTCCAGGCCGGGTACGAATCGGGTTTGTGAAGATGCAAGCCTGCTCACAGTAAGCATGCATGTTTCCAGTGCAAAACAAACAAACATGGAAAATAAAAGTAAAATGCTTTATCCATCCATTTTCTTCCGCTTATCCGGTGCGGGGTCGCGGGGACAGCAGCCTAAGCAGGGAGGCTCCCCGACTTCCCTCACACTAGACACATCCTCCCAGCTCCTCCGGTGGGACCCCAAGATGTTCCCAGGCCAGCTGAGAGAGAAAAAATGCTTTATTTTGGTCTATTTTTGAGCTTGAGATGTTGGATCTGTGGTGAGGCAAACCTTTTAACAGCACAGGATGCAGATTTTTTACAGATTTTAATAGCAAACATAGCTAATGAATGAATACAATCTAGATAATTAAATGTCATATCAACGGTTTTCAGACGACACAACATTCAATAGGCCATAATAATTAATACAGATGGTGGCAGTTAAAATGAATATTGCTCAAATGCCCATTTTTGTTGTAATACAGCAAGTTCTAGCATCTAGACACTAATAGAAATGATCAGGTTCCACATTGTGTGAATTCACCTTTGGGATATTTCATGGCAAAACTACAATGTAATCCATATGTTTAGAGCAGGGCTGTCACCAACTACGGCCCAGGGGCAAAATGCAAGCCCTCAGACCATTTTTTGTTGGCCCTCACCCCTCCTCCTAAACTGATATTTTTTAGTACAAATTGAAGCAATTCTACTTCTATAACCTGAATAAAATCACACTGCATTGTGAGATAGACCTAAAAATAATATTCCAAGTCTTATTAAAGGTACAATGTTTCAGTCCAACCTGTGTTAAATGCATCACTTGACTCCTGTATCGACACTGTTCTGTGGCCCTTCGCTTCAAATATGTTTCAGTAATGGCCCTTGGTAAAAAAAAAAAAAAAGTTTGGACACCCCTGGTTTAGAGTATCTGAGAGTATGACAGTCATCACATCCTAGAATTTGAAAACCACCACTAGTGGGAAAATGCAGGCAAAGCAATAAAATCGCCATGGCGTTAAAGCACCCTCATCCGGAATCAGTTAGTTACACCTGTACCTTTTGTATTTGGTTTGTTTCAGAACGTTCAATTTTTTCATAGAAACCCCCAATGACACCAATCAATAGTCCTCCTCCGTGCAGCAGAGAAATGAATTGGAGTTTACAAAGCCCAGTCAAAGTCCCCTCATGCTCCAAAATGCATTATTGTTAATCTGCCACATCAGTTCAAGCAGCAGCTGTCTCCGTTCCCATCCTTCACGAGGAGAGCGGAACAGGCTCAGTTCTGTTTTGCTGCGATGGCTTTAAAATCTGCTGAAGTCTTTGAAAAACCAGGGTTGGAGTATATAAAATCTGTCATGTGCTTTAGCCTCTGCGCGGACATAAGCGGTCTGAGCAGATAGAGCACCTAATCGCTCGGTACCAGCAGGCTCTAATGTGTTTATTACAGGAGGACTTTGAATATATGTGGAGCGACAGGACAGAGAGAGGGGGCAGACAGCAAAGACTAGTACTTATACCCAGAGCATTTTTTTTTTTTATTTCTAGGCTATAATTCACTTGAGTGTCACTGGGGTAGGTGGGTTTCACTATAGCATACGTCAGTGATATGGAAGAAGCGCAGTGAGTTCAGCTTGCCTCACACTCTGCTACCTTCCTCGGAAATGTCACATGATGTAAAGAGAAGAAGACAGAAAGGAAGAGGAGGGGCAACATCTTACAAACACATTACAGGCGTAAATATGCAAAATGGTCCGTAATCACTGGGGAACAGCAAGCAAAGGAGCGCATGGAAAAAAATGTCTGTAATCCTCAGTGCGTTCAGGTGCGATCCCCATTGCTTTTGTCAGAGGCATAAGCAAAAAAAAAAAAAAAAAAAAGACAGAAAAAGTAGGGTCATTAACAAACATAACATCAAAGCCCACATTTAATTATGAAACCATAGACTGTACTAGGGATGGGACGAAAATTTAGACTCCACGATTATCATGACCAAAATAAATCGCGATTCACGATATTATCGCCAATCGCATTTATTCATTTGTAAACGTTCCGACGGCCTTGGCCTACTTTACACTCTACAGGAATGTACATTTACTTCTGTGTCACCCACGCAAACCATCTACACATCAGATGAAAGCTACAGCGCTCCTCTTTTCGTATATGCAAACCATTTTTCACCTGGAATCACCACAGTGCTGACAGGAAAGACGTTTATTACAGAAAAGCCAAAATGTAGATTTGGACTTCACTCAACCTTTGAGGCTCCTGATTCTGTCAAACATCAACATATTCCACAGAGTTGTTCTCATTCGTGTTGGGCAAGGTCCAGAGAATATAAATCCACAGAAGAAACTCTGTCCACTAAATAAGTCAGATCTTCCATGTCGAAACTGCATAATAGCATAATAAACTTGAGGACAAGCTCCGACTTTGGCCGTTGTCTCAATTCACAAAAAATTCACCAAAGTGCCCTTAAGTCGGCGTGCGTACTTCAACCTGCACTAGAACAGCACAAAGAACAGTGCATGTGATGAATTGGGACACGGCCTTTGTTTCTCAGAGCTAAACACACTTGTTATCCTCTGATTGACACCATGTGTGTCCAATAAGGTGGAGGTTGTGTGTCACTGGAGCTGCAAACAGCGAATCAGTGCTACATGTGACTGCAACTTTACGCCCACTCTCCCCCGTGTAGAATCCACCCAATCACATCACACACGTTTAGTGACGTTTCTCCTCCCAGCCAATGAGCAGCGGAGCAACGGGTGTGACATGACGAGATTTTCCATAACCAGACGGACCTTACGAGTCGAGTAAACGAAGCGGGTTAATGCGCGCGCATTCTAGGCGCTGTTGTTTTTCTTCTAAACATGAAATGGACAAAACTGACAAAACAAAGGAAAGTACGCGATGGAGGAACACTGTGGATGTTTGTACAAGTTAAACTAAAGGCATCTCTGACCCGAGCGGTTCGTGTGAAAGAGTGAAGATGAACTGTGGACTCAGGAGGAGAGGAGCTTATTTTGGATGGATAGGATGCTGTTTTCGATCGGTGAGCCTGGTTTATTCTGCTATTGACATGATTGTAGGTAATATATATTGTGTGTGTGTAAAATGCTGTTTAGCTACTACACACAACACAATCTACATTCAATAGTTTTTTATGTCACTTACGATAGATATTTTCAGCTCAAGTTTGTCAAACAATGCAGGATGTTTGTTGTCTCGTAAATGCGCGTGCATCTTGCTCGTGTTTTGCCGTCGGACCCGCAACTTATTTTCGGCAGACTGCCACTAGAACAGGCACAGATTTTGCAACAAGTGCCCCCCCCGTGGGGCAAACACTAAAACTAGCATCTAAACGTTGTATTGAAACCAGAAACATGAGTCAGTCTGGTGCCGTAAAGACGATTTAAGTAGTAGTGTGCGATGATGACGATTTTGAAAAATGGCCACGTACGATTTCGCGATTAACGATATATCGTATATCGTCCTATCCCTAGACTGCACACATAAATGGACATAGCTAACGTCGCTAGTCGCCACATAGGTAGGTAGGGCAGAGTGCTCATGGGCTTTTTTGTTGTGTTCAAGATAGTATTAAATACTTTCAACTTTAAGCTATATTGCCCACTAACCACACTTCTTTCTTTATTTTTTATTTGTTCAGAGGTGCCCAATTTGAGGGACTTGGCTTTCTTTTTCAAACGAGTGCCCCTGTTTAAAATACAATACATAACACACAAGTATACAAGTCCATATAAACATTAACACGGGAGCAGGTGTGTGGTATAAAAGTTTGTTAACAGATTATTAAACGGCAATGTGTGTAACAAAAGTATCCAGTTTTGCTTTTGCTTTGGCGCATATTCCATTTTTGTGAAAGAAAACAGCTATAAAGCCTCTTTCCCGTCTCAATTCTGGCACGGCTCGTCTTTAGATTTATGCAGTCAGGGTGATGTGGCAGGTTAAACGTTCTGATATCTTGTGATGTAACATGCAGGTGAGGTATTTCTGGCAGGTTTTTGAAGTAGTCCTGATAGATATATTTCATACATGGGCTGTTCGCTTTTAACAGACGTGATGGTCACCCCACTTTTTCATAGAGAATACAGTGATGAGTTTCAAATCCATCACCTGTAATTAAACGAAGGGCAGAGTGAACAGTGGAATCTTAATGCATTAGTATTGGTCAGTATTGTAAAGACCTGCCATGTTGGCATTTCCCCTATTGCCCTATGCAAACATTTACTCTGGCTTATCGCACTGTTTAATTAAACCTAAAGATTTTAAATTAAGCACATGTCTGTTCCACACTAAAGGATTTTCATTCTTGTTTCAATAGACTGAAGGATCAAATGTTTCTCGGAGGAGTTTTAAAAAAAGCTGACGGAGGAGGCCAGTCTGAAGGGGAGTCCACAGTCCAGAGCCGACAGTGAAATTTCAATAATGCTAACAAACCCGTCACAATCATTCTGTATCCGCAAAGCACTTTCCCCACACAAGCTGCAACGAGGGCACGAGAAGGAGCAACTTCACAGAGTAACAAAGAGAGAAGAGAATGGAGACGAGAGGGCAGGGCTGCAGGGGTTCATCGCAAATCGAATCCAAAATCACAATGTTAACTGGACGTAACCATCGCAAAGGCTGCAGTTTTGTAAGTATCGTAACTGTCCTCCACAACACAACAAATATCTTATTTCTGCATATTAAAAGTGCTAACCCTCAAGTTTAGATCGTACAAACTGAAATGTGACTTCTGTGTAATAGGTTTTCTTCTGTTTGTATTTCTGGTCTTTTTTCAGTTCCTTCTGGATGGGTTTAAAAAGTGAAGTTTTGAACAGAATTTAAATTCCCAAATTGTTCAGCCTTATACCCGACCAAAAAAGTGATCTGAAATGCACTTAAATCTGCAAAAATCAACTGCTCCGAGTATTAACACATGTTATAGTAGTTTCCCTAGCATTTACTCACCTGAAGTTGTATATGGAGGGATTCATGGGTGTTCTTCTGAGCAATCATTCATCGATTCCTTATTCAAGCCGCCAATTGTCGATCCCGTTTTTCACCTACCACCAGAATACGCCCGTGCCCATACTACCTCCTCTGCAATTTTAATTTTTTACATAGGATAATTAGCACAGGATTGGCAGTATTATGCAAGTGATTCAGTACCAATAGAAAAAAAAAAAGTGTGGGTGCTTTGCGTTGTCTGTTTCAAGCGACGTCACCGCCATTGGGCCATAACAAGATTTATCAACATGGAAGTCAGTGGGTCAGTGGTCTTTAGTAAGTTGTTTTTAAGTTGTTTAGAAGGACTCAAGTGCAAACAAAGAAGTTGACAGCCAAATGTCGCGTGAATAACAGAACAGGTCCTTTCAACACGGTAATACTGCAATATGGTAAATCAGTGCAATAAGCACGAGATAATGCTTATTAATCTCAGCAAAAATAAACATCTCCACACTGGGGATTCATCAGGAACCAGACTGGGAAAATAACTCAGG
>JAIEZT010000742.1:0-33210 GCA_019594935.1 Periophthalmus modestus | reverse complement strand
ATGCTAGTTGTTGTTAGCATCACGCGGCGGCTGGTCGCTGAAAGTTGTGAAACGTAGCGATATCGCAACACATGTGACGAATAAAATGAGTGGTGAAACTGCAAAAGGCAAACGATAACATCTCCAATGGAGACGCTACATCAGAAAATTACAGTGTAGTGTTTAATGCGCGCGATTTTAAATTCTCTTTGAACCCATCTACCTGCGTAGGGTTGTCAAAGTATCGAAATTGGCAATGTTGCATTTTTATACATCTTTTCCACCTTCAAAGAACTTTACATCAAAGAACCACCACAGTCAACACATTTCTGTCGAGAGCGGGATTGAACCGGCAACTTCAGGCAGTCACTAACAACTGAGCTACTATCGCCCAAATCAGATACTAAAATCACATATTAAAATGGTACTGAAACTAGAAACATTTCAAGTAACAAGTAATGCTACAGTTGTCCCTCACTATATCGTGCATTGTGTTCTGCGTCCTGATTGGGAATGATGAACTGTAGAAAATTGGTTATGCGTCCTGATTGGCTGAGGGACTAGACCATTGTGTTCTGCGTCTGATTGGCTGAGGGACTGCGACACTTGTGTGCTGCGTACTGATTGGCTTGAGGGACGTAGACCATTGTTCTGTGTCCTGATTGGCTGAGGGACTGTAGACCATTGTGTTCTGCGTCCTGATTGGCGAGGGACTGCTTAGACCCTTGTCCATAAGTCTAATCCGTGTATCTGTTACAGTACAAATGTGTCAGACAAATTTACATAAATGTTGGATCGCAGTGTGACTTGAAGGGGCTGTATGTGCAAGTTTTCTCCCCGCAAACCCACAATGCGATGAAACCATCTGCACCGCAAAGACACGGACGAAGGTTTGAACTTTGGAGCGTTTAAACAAGAGAGAAATGTGAGAAAAGTTGTGCCTGTGTGAGAAAAGTGTGTAAAGGTGTGGTGAGGGCATTTACAAGACAAGAAACATATAGAAATAATTGTAAAAAATAAATGTGATATTGTGGATTTCGCCTATTGCGGGGTGTTTTTAGAATTGTAAAAATCAACATATCTTGATCAAATTGGACTGGGGTTTTATCTGGAGTTTTATCAGAACTAGCGTAATACCACCATGATAACAAAAAAATACTATATTTAGTGTGCAAATGACACAACTGTCTAAAAAAGAGCTATTAAAATTTATTATCTGGGTTCCAAAATCTGTATCGCTTATCGGTCCACTCTTTAGTATTCGAATCGCGTTTGAAAGTTGTATCGCGCCAACGCTAAATCCTCTACTGCATGTACTTTTTTCACTTTTGGTGTATTCCCAAAACTGTTCAAGCCCCGGACATCCAGACCTCTTTAGAAGTCCCTCTTCCTCTAAGCCATACCCCAAAGCAACTCAGAGGTGCTCCTTTGTGATACCTGTTCTCAGCCTGCCTGATGCAACACAGCAGACACACATTGTAACACAAGATGCACAAGTGATGTCAAGCTAATCACAGGACGTTTCAGAGTGAACCCACCATCCACCAGCTCGACTTTGACGATTTCAGTGACCAGAAATGCTAAATAACTGTCTTTATAGTAGGTAAAACAGAGTAACGATGAGAATTAGCTAAAGGTTGTGTTCAAAAATCCAATATTATGCAAAACTGACTCTTTAGCTGTGTTATAATCTTGTTACCTCCACAAAAACCAGACCTAAGAGTTGCGTTTGGTGTTCATTTACACATGTCTGTCTATATCTCCAAACCTCAAAATGCTCCATTCCACCTTGTTGATGTCATAAAATGGCATTTTTCAAGTTAGCATTACCTTTTAACCTTTTGTCCAGCAGAGATTAGCAATTCCAGGGTTGAAATCATCCAAATGATTCTAGCGAAAGTGTACGGAGTTTAAAAAACGCTGTGGAGCACTGCCTGTATTACCGCATGACATCACAAGGTGGAACAGAGTGTTTTCTGTCAACTTCAGATAAGTTTGTGATGAGGAAAATATATAATAGATCAGAGAAAACAGCAGTAAAAGCAGTTTTAAGGAGAGATTGCTATACGTCTAGGGTTTCTTCTCTGCAAAAACAGGAAGTGTGAGGATAGCATGCTAGTTGTTGTTACTTTCACCTCGATTATAAACTTATTGCGGTCAGATTGTATTTTATCAATGCAATATTTGTTATCATTGCTTGTAACTCCCAGCTAGCTCAATACTACAAGCTAATATGCTAATTGCTTTATATATAGACAGTATCATGCATGCTAACAGCTAACAGTGTCATTGCATTGTGGGTCTGCGTGCTAGCGTCACAGATTATGCAAGCCTGTTTGGCCTGTCGAGTGCACTTATCCAGGCCGCTCACTGTTTTTTTTTTTCCCCGCTGGGGGCTTTTGACACTCTACGAAAGAGAAAAATAGACAGAAGACATCGCCATAGCAACAGCGTTTACAGTGACATCATGCCGACATCATGGTTTAGGTTCACAGATGCTACGCTTCACACGCAGAAACTCGAGAGCAGGTGACATTGTGGTTTTCATGGGGGCGGGAGAATGTGAGCTGAGCTATAAGCTAAAAGCTAAAGAATATGCAGAGAATTAGCAAAACACACTGACTTATTTTAACGTGAACTGGCTGTAGTCTGTGAAGGAGGCTAACCTGAAAATGAATTTAATTACAAAAAATACACATGAAAACACTGCCAACTGTTTAAATATATATAATACTTCAAATACAGACAAAACTAGCCATGAAAGTTGTATTTACTTTGAAATATACACATTTTGGAAGTATATGCTATCTCCTTTAGCATTAGTTAGCAGTATTTCTCTGGTTCATTCTTGCACCTGTACAAGTAAATCCCTCCTGATAAACTACAATATCAACTTACCGTTCAATATATAAAAGCTAGGACAAAAATATTTTCAGCCTTAATATTTACGGTGAGTACTTTTTCTTGTAAAAGTGGGAAGATTTGGGGTATTTTTTGTGGTAATATAAGATTTGAGCTGTGCAGGGGTTGAATAAGTCCCTTTTATGACTAATTATCGGTACATTCTGCAGTTTATTTGCTGCAGTTCATGTCTTTTTATGAAACAGTTGATTTAAAAACGATTCACTGGGAATTATGACTTTTACAAACAAAGTTGAAGTTGAAGTACTAAATATGAGACTAACAGTTCTAAACAATAAAATATGGAGCTAAATCATTACTTTTAAATGTGCAAATGAGACTTTTCTGGTGAGCGGTCTGTTGCCTGTTCTCATGGAGATGTTCCTACTTGGCCTGAAATGTTCCACAGTGTAGCATTAAACACATTGGATCTTGCATTTATACAGTTCTTGATGATTAAATCCACGGATCTGACCTGTAACTTGGCCTGGTGGCATCACGAGCTTGTGACAGTGGAAACATTCCAGGCAAAAGAAAAACATAGTTAAGATGAAAAAACAAAACATGGAATACTACTTCTAATGACTACTACTACTACGTATACTACTGCTACACTGTAATGATACCATCTCTAACTGCTACTGTTATTACTGCTAGTACTACTACTACTCCCTACTGCTACTCTCTTTACTCCTCCTCCTCCGACTACTACTACACCTTCTACTTCTACTACTACTCCCACTGCTACTCCTTTACTCCTCCTCCTCCTACTACTACACCTTCTACTATCTACTATATACTCCCACTGCTACTCCTTTACTCCTCCTCCTGCTACACCTTCTACTTCTCCTACTGGTACTCCTTTACTCCTCCTCCTCCTCCTCCTCCTCCTCCTCCTCCTCCTCCTCCTCCTCCTCCTCCTCCTCCTACTACTCCTACTACTAATACTACTACTACTACTACTACTAATACTACTACTACTACTACTACTACTACTACTACTACTACTACCTTACTACTCTACTTTACTCCCACTGCTACTCCTTTACTCCTCCTCCTCCTACTACTACTACACCTTCTACTTCTACTACTATTCCCACTGCTACTACCTTTACTCCTTCTCCTCCTACTACTACTACACCTTCTACTTCTACTACTCCTACTGATACTCCTTTACTCCTCCTCCCCCTCCTACTACTACTACCACTACTACTACTCCTACCACCCCAACTACTCCCAACTACTCCCTCCTCCTCCTCTACAGTACTTTCCACTCTTGTACTGTCCTAATGGTCTATGTAGATTTCTCGTGGGGATGACAAACAGAAGTTCCACTGTCAGTACTGCTGCAGCCTCCAGAAGACACCTCATCCATATGTATCAGCCCGCTGTATTATACACTGTACTACAACATGCACACAGCTCGCACTGCAATCAGGAGAGTCTAGTACTTCTGGCCTTGAGTGAACTTTACTGCATTGAAAAAGGGGTTCCAGTGCTCCCGACCGCATACACGAAAACCAACCACTTCAATTTTGTCAAAAATCTCCAAACTGCATAGCAAAGATCTGAGCGATGACGGGCAAGAAATGTGTAAGAAATATCAGAAATCCTTCAGAAGTACAGACAGGACGTGTGGTCAGCTGTCTGCAGAGACGGGCTTAGTGTAGATCTGTTTTTGTTTTTTCCAAATGGTGTTATTTGAAAAAAAAAAAAAAAACATGTAGAAATAATAATGCTGCAGTTATAAATAAAGCTAAAACAAGAACCTGCTCATTAGTATAGTAGTATTAGTAGTAACAGTAGCAGTAGAGGTGGTATCAGTTGCAGCAGTAGTGGTATTACTAGTAGCAGTAGTAGTAGTAGTAGTAGTAGTAGTAGCAGTAGTAGTAGCGGTAGTTGTGAGTAGTAAGCAGTAGTTGTAGTAGTAGTAAGTAGTAGCAGCAGTAGTAGCAGTAGTAGTAGTAGTGTAGTAGTAGTATAGTAGAGTAGCAGTAGTTGTAATAGTAGAAATAGAAAAGTAGCATTAGTAGTAGTAGTAGTAGTATAGTAGTAGGTAGTAGTAGTAGGAGTGAGTAGCAAGTAGTAGTAGTAGCAGAAGTAGTATTAGTATTAGCAGTAGCAGTAGTAGAGTAGCAGCAGTAGTTGTAGTAATAGTAGTAGCAGTAGAAGCAGTAACAGTAGTAGCAGAAGTAGTAGTAGTTGTAGTAGTAGTAGCAGTAGCTGTAATAGTAGAAATAGAAATAGTAGTAGTAGTAGTAGTAGCAGAAGTAGTATTAGCAGTAGTAGCAGTAGTAGCAGAAGTAGTAGTAGCAGTAGCAGTAGCAGTAGTAGTAGCTAAACAAGAAAGTATATTTAGCATACTGGTAATTGAGGCTGAAGTTTTTGAATACCTTAGAATAGTAATTTCACATTTGAGAACTTCAAGTATGCGTATGTTAGTAGTGCGGGGGTTAGCTCTGGTTAGCTTTGTACAGAAGTAGCAGTATTATATCATGCTCAGAGGTACACTGTGTAACTTTTCTGATGGGGGGGGGTTCATCACATGCTTGTCGCCATGGAGATGTTGTTACGTCGCCTGGAATGTTCCGGAGTACGGCATTGAATTTTCTACTTCCACAGACACAAACGGGTGATGGTACCAGGCCGAGTTACAGGTCGGATCAGTGGAGAGGCGGGCCAGCTCGCAGTATGAATGCATGTTTCATAAGGTGTGAACAACAGAAACATGTGTAATGGTTTCCCTCTCTTTTGTCTCTCCCTCCTTCCGTCTCTCTCTCCCTCTCTCAGACTGGAGTGGTTGCTTCCTCTGGTTATTTTGGGATTTCAAATTTGGAAGTTTTGCTGTCTACTTTCACACCATTCCCCAAGTGAACGGTCTGATCCAGATTCTCTCTCTCTGTTCTGTCTGCATCCTCTCACTCACCCCCCTTATTTCACTTTCCCTATCTCTCTTTTTTATCTCTCATCTCCATCCCTCCCGCTCCCTCTCTCTCATCTGTCAGTCCTATCTCTCCATCTCTCTTTCGCTCATCCCATTTCTCTCTCCATCCATCTATCTCTCGTTTATCTCTTCACCTCCTCTGTTTCTCTAGTCACTTTTTCTCTCTTTCCTTACTTATCTCTCTCTCTCTCTCTGTCTCTCTCTCTCTCTCTCTCTCTCTCTCCCCTCTCCTCCGCCATCTGTTCAGCTCTGTCTTCTCTCCATCCATCTCTCCATACTTTTGCTATGCTTTTCGTGTCTCTTGGGCTCCTTCTTCAAAACTCAGTCAACAAACATCACCAAAAGATGGAAAAACGATTTATTTGACAAAGGCAAAATATTCCAGCAAAACTTTAACTTTCATTATGAAGTCCATTTGAACGAGCTCGCGCTGCGTCAACGCTCTGACTATTCAAATGCCAGCGAGCTTTAGTTATGGTTTAGTTACAAAAGAAACTATGAAATGTGTCATACGAGTTTTGTATCGTCATGTGACCAAACCAGTAAAACTACAGAAGCCCCATTGGGTCAAAAGTCAATCTCTTGCAGTTTGACTCTGTACTGGAATATCATTAGTTAGTTTCATGCAACTTTCAAACTAAAGGTGCACTACGTAACTTTTCAGGTGCCACTTACCATTAGTTGCTGTTACTCTGCCTGTAATGTTTCACAGTATGGCATTAAACTCATGTATTGTGGATTCTTTCGATTACAGGCGTTTGTGGGGCGTCTTGTAACTTGTCATCTGCTTGTGTCCATAACTGTCAATGAATTTAATGCTCTACAGCACTGTGGGACATTTAAGATGCAATAACATCTCCATGGAGACAAGCACCTCCAGAAAAGTGACTTCACCAAATCTAATGTAATCTGTGTACTTCTAGACTTCTATTCTAGTATGAATGAACTATGACCACTGTTGAGAAGTAACTGAATACATATAAATGCATACTCTGAATACTACTTTGAGTACCTGTGCTCTGGTACACACTGTTCATTTGGTAGTATTCAGAATATAGTTGGTTATTTTTATAGCTGTCATATGTCATGTTTTTACTCTATAATATAAAGCAACTCGATCTAAAAGTACTCCCAACTATTCAGAATACAGTATTCTGATTGGCCCAGTAAGTAGTAGTAATAATAGTATTAGTAGTAGTATTAGTACATTTTGTAACGTGTAATAGTTGTTATAGTAGTTTAATCACAAGTTTGACGAGGTCTGAATGTACATAAAAACAGTAGTAGTAGTAGTAGTCGTAGTAATTATAGGAGAAAGAGTAGTAGTAGCAGTAATAATAGTAGTAGTAGCAGTAATAATAGGAGTAGTAGTAATAATAGGAGTAGTAGTAGGAGTTGTAGCATTAGTCGTTGTAGTAGTAACAGTACATTTTGTAAACATTTTCTACATAAATATTCCAACTATTCAGAATACAGTACTCTGACTGAACCATGTAACGGACCAATGTACAAATATATTTTCAAAGTACTCTTCCGATCAGTGACCCTGGCCATATTTCAGACGACAGGACTCGGTGCCAAAGCTGATCCAGGTCTGAAGCCAAAAGCATCATTTGTCAAAGTCAAATGGGACTGGACCCATCCTCCATCTGACAGTTACATCAGTGCAGACTAAAAGACTCCGGCTCTTTCACAGACGCCGCGTTTGTCTGACTCTTCAGTGACTTTTACAAACTCGCTGTTTTGGTGGAGAAGTATTTAGTTATTAGAAGTCATTATCTTAATACAACCAAGTTTAATTTGAAGTTTTATTCACAACTTAGACCCTGGTTTAGTCCTGGGTTTTACTTCATTGAGTCCTAACTTAGTCCCCATTTTGTGTTTACTACTACTACTACTACTACTACTACTACTACTACTGCTGCTGCTGCTGCTACTGCTAATACCAGGTCTGTCGACAGAAATTTGGGGGTCTGGGGCAAGAATCTTCACATGGGCCCCTCTGATATAAATGACCAGGGTGAAAGTCCAGTTCTGGGCCCCCAAACCCCTGGGGCCCGGGACAACAGACCAACTACTATTGCTGCTGCTATACTGCTTGTACAATTACTGCTACTACTACTACTACTATTACTACTGCTGCTGCTGCTACTACTGCAACAAATACCACTTCTACTGCTACTACATCTAGTACTACTACTGCTATTACTACTACTACATAATCTAAGGTAAAACTTCATTCACAAGATAAACAAATGTAATACTACTATTCATAATACTTTCCAAAAAGTTCCTGTGTTTGGTTTTGTTTAAATTATATCTTTGAATAATCCGACTAAGTCCATCTCATTGCCCAGAACTTGATACACTCCACCTGCTGACATCACGAGGTGGGCCCTCCATCTCCAGGTAGTGCTCTTCCGTTCACCTTTGCCAGAGCATATTCGGCAAGCAGATATTGTTTTAGCCTTATTTAAAGGTCCTGTATTACACAAAACTGACTCTTGTGAGTTTTAATCCATGTTATAATGCAGTTACCTCCTCAAAAACAGACCTGGAGTTGTATTTTGTTTCATTCACACATGTTTGAGTAACACTTTATTATTAGTCTGTTACATCTCCAAAGCTCAAAACGCTCTGTTCCACCTTGTGATGTCATGACGTCATAGTTTTCAAGTTAACATTTACCTTTTACCTTTAGTCCAGTCCAGATTGACAATTCCAGGGCTGAAATTATCCAAATGATTCTAGTGAAGGTGCGTGGAGTTTAAAAACACAGTGGAGCACTTCCTGTATTACCACATGATGACATCACAAGGTGGAACAGAGTGTTTTCTGTTTTGCGAGAAGAACTCAGCCTAAATGTGCAGGTGTGTTTGTGTGTTAAACATGTGAATGAAACATAATAACACGACTCCAGGTCTGTTTGTGCCGAGGAAACATTATAACAGATCAGAAAATTGTAATATGTGAACTGTAAACAAGCTTTTGTGGCCTCTTCTGAAAAATATCTGTGATTTACTTCTACATTTGTCGCAACACAATGTGAACTATACCGAGGCTAAACTGTCCAGACGCACTTTAAACACCACCATATACTGTAGGACTTACGTAAAGGCCTGTCTAACACTGAATAGGCCCCTTTCAGCGGTGTGAATACCTCTCTTATTCTTTGCACCCTTAAGGCTATGCTAATCCACACTGTGAGGTTAGCTTTAAGTGCGCTATCCCTTTATATATCGCTTAATTCTGGTGAAAACTATTCCAACTCATTTAACCGAAGAACTGATGAGCGTCGTTAAAGCAGACCGGCTCAGGACCATTATATAGTAATAGCAGCTCCGCCCAACCCGCCCCGTACACTGAACCCTTTGGCTCTGCGTTCAGTTCAGGCCGGCATTAGACACGCTCATGAGAGAAGAGATCTGCCTGCCGCAGGGACGCTCGGCTCTGATTGCGTCCGAGACTTAAGTGGTGATGTCATTACTGGGGCATAAATGACCGTCTGTGTGTTGAGCTGTGTCTATTTCCGTGACGATAAAGAACAAGTACGGAAAAATATAGCACGTTTTTGAATGTGGAGTCACTCAACAGATCAGTGTGTGGATGCAAAAACTTGTCCAGCTAAACTCAAACAAAACTGAAGTAATCATCTTTGGGTCAACAGAAACAGAGGAAGTGTCAGCAGCCACCTCCAGTCTCTCTAAAACCTTCAAAATCAGGCTCGAAATCTAGAGGTAATAATGGACCGACTTGAACTTTAACAGCCACATCAAACCCACACAATAAAGAAGAAAGTGTTTTGCTTAAGGACACAGTGGCAGTTTTCTACGTTGTTGACCCACTACACACTTCTTATCCTCATGCTAATAACTTCTGTGATCTGACAAGGCGGCCATTTATGTACTGCTATTTTGAAAAAGCCAATCAAATACTGCAAATACAAGTGCGTTGTGATTTATTCCTAGCCAGTCTCTTTCTCTCTCTCTCTCCTCCTTCTTTCCATCTGTAGCTTCTCTCTCCCTCCCTCCGTCTCTCCTCTCTGTCTGCAGCCCTCTGATCCTCCCTCAGCTCAGAGCTCTGCAGGAGGGATCACTCCTCACTCCCCCTGGTGGCTGAATGAAGCGCGCTGACAGCTGCTGCCACTGCTCCATATCTGCGTCGTATTCCCCAGCGTGAAAAACCTCACACACAGACACGAGAAGCAAGGAAAATATCTCAATTACCAGCCAAAAAAAAGACCTGAGAATGGCCAAGTTTTAAACCATGTGCTTTGTGGTGAAAGGTTACCACGAATTTGAATGATGAAAAGTTCTCAAAATGGCGCCTATAAACACACAGCTGAAAAACATGCATAGCTACTAAAATTGCTATTAGCTACAGATGTTAAAAAAGCGTTATCCTCTGACTCCTCAAACTTAAGGAGGGTAACCTGGAATGTTCCACAGTATGGCATTAACTTAAGCAACACCCTGTAACTTTCTGGATGTGGCACTAGCTACGTGATTCCATAAATATGAATTTAAAACCGCACTTCAGAAAAATTCCCCATGGAAATAGATCCGTTTTATGCCGTCGTGAAAGATTATAACTCAAAAAACAATATTTCCATGGAAACAAGCCTCCTCCCGGCCAAATAAAAGTCATACTGTATCACTGTATCACTCCAGACAAACCAATAACATCGCCATGGTGACAAGCAGCAACAGAAAAGCACCAACAGAAAAGTTACACAGTGGACCTTTATGTCGTTCACCAGGCACCTTAATGAGATCAACTTTGTGTGAAGTTATTGTTTAAAAAATATGTAAGTCCACAGTCCAGCCTCAGCTCCAGGAGAACATGAGTCTACAGAGACTGGACTGTGTCAGACAGTACTGCACTGTGGTACTGCACTGTAGTACTGCACTGTGGTACTGCACTGTGGTACTGCACTGTGATACTGTACTGTGATACTGCACTGTGGTATTGCACTGTAGTACTGCACTGTGGTACTGCACTGTAGTACTGCACTCTGATATTGCACTGTAGTACTGCACTGTGGTACTGCACTGTAGTACTGCACTGTGGTACTGCACTGTGGTACTGCACTGTAGTACTGCACTGTGGTTAGTGTTGTGTTATAAACCTGGTGGTACATAGATACATGTGACAGACACGACCAGTCCAAGATACAGCCCCTCGTTCAGTGTTTTTCTTCAGTTATACACAGAAGAAATATATGTGTGTGTGTGTGCGCGCATATGTATGTATGTATGTATGTATGTATGTATGTATATATGTATATATATGTAACCAAAACCAAGACATATTATATATTTATATATTAAATATGTATACATTTATATTTGATGTTTGAAGTGTTTGTAGGTAATAATAAAATATCAGACATTTTTTGAGAATTGAATTTGAAGTTGGAATGATATTATAACTCTAAAAACTAGCAAACAGTATAACGTGTCCATAGTCAGGTAGCCCGAAGGAGCGACGTGGGGCCGTCCTCACGTGGACCCACCACCCGCGAGAGGATCCATAAGGGGCCGGTGCAGTGTGATCCGGGCGGCAGTCGACGACGGGGGGGCCCCGACGACCGGATCCCCGGATGGAGACTAGCTCTGGGGACATGGGAATGTCACCTCGCTGGGGGGGAAGGAGCCTGAGCTTGTGCGGGAGGTTGAGCGTTACCGAACTAGATATAGGCGGCCCTCACCTCCAACGCACAGTTGTGGGCTCTGGAAACCAACTTCTTGAGAGGGGGCTGGACTCTCCATTTCTCTGGCGTTGCCCGCGGGGAGCGGGCGGGCGAGCTGGTGTGGGCCTGCTCATTGCCCCACAGCTCAGCCGTCACGTGTTGGAGTTCTCCCGGTGAACGAGAGGGTCGCGTCCCTGCGCCTTCGGGTCGGGGACAGTCTCTCACTGTTGTGGCAGCAGCCTACGGGCCAAACAGCAGTGCAGAGTACCCGGCCTTCTTGGAGTGCCTGGGGGGGGGGTACTAGACAGTGCACCCACCGGGGACTCCGTTGTTCTCTGGGGGACTTCAACGCCCATGTGGGGTTTAACGGACAGTGACACCTGGAGGGGCGTGGTTGGGAGGAACGGCCTCCCTGATCTGAACACGAGCGTGTTTTGTTATTGGACTTCTGTGATAGTCACAGTTTGTCCATACACTAACACCATGTTCAAGCACAAGGGTGTCCATCAGTGCACGTGGCACCAGGACACCCTAGATCAGAGGTCGATGATCGACTTTGTTAGTTGTTCATATGACCTCCGGCCGCGTGTTTTGGACACTCGGGGTGAAGAGAGGGGCAGAGCTGTCAATCTGATCACCACCTGGTTGTGAGTTGGATCCGCTGGCGGAGGAGGAAGCCGGATAGACCTGGCAGGCCCAGCGTATCGTGAGGGGTCTGTGGGAACGTCTGGCGGAGAGCTTTCTGTCAGGGGGGTCTTCAATTCGCACCTCCGGGAGGAGAAGTGGATCCCGGGGAGGCTGGAGACGCTGGGACTCCGAGTGGGTCCATGTTCTCCACCTCCAGTGGTGATTGCGCGCGGTTGCTGCCCGTAGCTGTGGCTCCCGTAAGGTCTGGTCGTAAGGTCTGCGGTCTGTCGCCCGGCGGCAATCCCCGGAACCCGGTGGTGGACACCGGAAGTAAGGGATGCCGTCAGGCTGAAGAAGGAGTCCGCTATTGGGCCTTGTTGGGCTTGTGGGACTCCTGAGGCAGCTGACAGGTACCGGCGGGCCAAGCGTGCTGCTCTTCTGCTCGTGCTGTGTGGAGGCAAAAACTCGGGTTGGGAGGAGTTCGGGGAGGCCATGGAGGAGGACTATCGGACGGCCTCAAAGAAATTCTGGCAAAACCGTTCGGCGCCTCAGGAGGGGGAAGCAGTGGTTCACCAACACTGTTTACAGTGCGGGTGGAGAGCTGTTGACCTCAACTGGGGATGTTGTCGGACGGTGGAAGGAATACTTTGAGGATCTCCTCAATCCCACTGTCACGTCTTCCGAGGAGGAAGCCGAGGCCGGGGACCCCGGAGGCGGACTCGTCCATCACCCTGGCCGAAGTCACTGAGGTGGTTAGCAAGCTCCTCGGTGGCAAGGCTCCGGGCGTTGATGAGATCCGTCCCCGAGTACCTTAAGTCTCTGGATGTTGTGGGGCTGTCTTGGCTGACACGTCTCTACAACATCGCGTGGCGGTCGGGGACAGTACCACTGGACTGGCAGACCGGGGGTGGTGGTCCTCTGTATAAAAAGGGGACCGGAGGGTGTGTTCCAATTACAGGGGAATCACAACTCCTCAGCCTTCCCGGTAAGGTCTATTCCAGGGTACTGGAGAGGAGAGTCCGGCCGATAGTCGAACCTCGGATCCAGGAGGAGCAGTGTGGTTTTCGTCCTGGTCGTGGAAAAAACACTGGACCAGCTCTATACTCTCCATCGGGTGCTCGAGGGTTCATGGGAGTTTGCCCAACCGGTCCACATGTGTTTTGTGGATCTGGAGAAGGCATTCGACCGTGTCCCCCGTGGTGTCCTTTAGGGGGTGCTCTGGGAGTATGGGGTCCGGGGCCCTTTGCTAAGGGCTGTCCGGTCCCTGTATGACCGGAGCAGGGAGCTGTGTTCGCATTGCCGGCAGTAAGTCAGACTTGTTCCCGGTGCATGTTGGACTCCGCCAGGGCTGCCCTTTGTCACCGGTTCTGTTCATTATATTTATGGACAGAATTTCTAGGCGCAGCCAGGGGCTGGAGGGGGTCTGGTTCGGGAACCACAGGATCTCATCTCTGCTGTTTGCAGATGATGTTTTGTCTGATGGCTTCTTCGAGCCAGGACCTGCAGCAGGCACTGGGGCGGTTTTGCAGCCGAGTGTGAAGCGGCTGGGATGAGAATCAGCTCTTCTAAATCTGAGGCCATGGTTCTCGACCGGAAAAAGGTGGTTTGCCCTCTCCGGGTGGGTGGTGAGCCCTTGCCTCAAGTGGAGGAGTTCAAGTATCTCGGGGTCTTGTTCACGAGTGAGGGAAGGATGGAACGCGAGATTGACAGGCGGATCGGTGCAGCGTCTGCAGTGATGCGGTCGCTGTATCGGTCCGTTGTGGTAAAGAAGGAGCTGAGTCGAAAGGCAAAGCTCTCGATTTACCGGTCAATCTACATTCCTACCCTCACCTATGGTCATGAGCTCTGGGTCATGACCGAAAGGACAAGATCGCGGATACAAGCGGCCGAAATGAGTTTCCTCCGCAGAGTGGCTGGGCGCACCCTTAGAGACAGGGTGAGGAGCTCAGTCACACGGGAGGAGCTCGGAGTAGAGCCGCTGCTCCTCCACGTCAAGAGGAACCAGCTGAGGTGGCTCGGGCATCTGCTTAGGATGCCTCCTGGACGCCTCCCTAGGGAGGTGTTCTGGGCATGTCCCACCGGGAGGAGGCCCCGAGGAAGACCCAGGACACGCTGGAGGGACTATGTCTCTCGGCTGGCCTGGGAACGCCTTGGGGTCCCACCGGAGGAGCTGGAGGACGTGTCTGGGGTGAGGGAAGTCTGGGAGTCCCTGCTTAGACTGCTGCCCCCGCGACCCGGCCCCGGATAAGCGGAAGAAAATGGATAGTCAGGTAGTAAAGTCAGATAAGATTATTTTAAAGGCACTGTACCTGATATTTACTGTTTTAAAACTGTGAAAAACAGAACTAGTTCATTTTAAACAGTTTGCAGTGGTTCAAAGTTATTCCTCACTCACCTTATGCATTCAGACCATCCTAGTTATTCACGGCTATGACTTTATAAGCACTTTTCACAACTCTCATAGACCAGTGGAGTAACGCTAACAACAACTAGCATGCTAACGTGTAATAATCAATCAGTTATATATGTATTTATTAGTAAATTTGAATATTGTAAGTTGTGCAGAAGTTCTGTTTGTTTTTAAGTGCAAACGAGAGTGAAATAAATCCCGCGTCGCCTCCGCCCAAACCATTTAAGCATCACGTCGACACAGAGTCTGGCACGAGGCTAATCTAACGGGAGCGTTCTTTGTTTGTGGTGAGGCTACAGTTCATTAGTCCACATTAAATCCACTCTACATCATTATTATCAAAGCACTGCACAACTCCGCTGATTATAATTGAGCTGCTCCCACCGAGATAATGCCATAATGACGCACATTTCAGGGCGGCCATGTTGCTCAGGTACAACACTGTCAGCTCCCGTTTTGAGACCGTTAGAAGATCAGATATCACAGGTATTAGGTTAAGATATTTGCAAACATTGTGTAAACATTTTCTAAGTAGTTTGTCCTGGTTTGATGATGGTTTAGTCCAGGTTTAGTTTCAGTTTAGTCACAATTATGATGTGGTCTGAATGCGCATGACAACACTAGTAGTAGTAGTAGTAGTAGAAGTAGTAATAGCAGGGGCAGTAGTAGTAATAGTAATCAGTAGCAGTTATGGTATATAGAATTTACATTTTGATTTATTCTCCCATATTGAGAGTCAGTTTTGATTCTGGTTTAGTTCTGGTTGATTCCAGGTTTAGTTTTAGTTAAGTCGTAGTAGTAGTAGTAGTAGTAGTAGTAGTAGTAGTAGTAGTAGTAGTAGTAGTAGTAGTAGTAGTAGTAGTTGTCAGAGGATTTAGTAGTAGCAGCAGTATTAGTGGTAGTAGTAGTAGTAGCAACATTAAAAGTAGCAGCAGCAGCAACAGTAGTAGTAGTAGTAGTAGTAGCAATAGTAGTAGTAGTAGTAGTGTATCAGGAGTACTTGTACCAGGAGTACTTGTATCAGGAGTACTTGTACCAGGAGTACTTGTACACTGTGCTAAACAGGAGGCTGTTCTCTGTGTACTTGGTGTGGTGGTTGGAGCTGGTCTCACTGAGAGTACTGGGCCCGGGGCAGAGTCTTGTACATGTGTTTGGCTGCAGTACTGCAGACACAGCCCTGTTGGACTTCAAACCTACAACACCTGCAGAGGATCAGGAACCTCACGTTTCATGCTCCACATGGAGGTGGGGTTGGATTTACACTGCATACTCCACCACACAGGTGAGGGGAGGTAAGAGAAGAGAGGGAAGGTAAGAGAAGTGAGGGGAGGTAAGAGAAGTGAGGGGAGGTAAGAGAAGTGAGGGGAGGTAAGAGAAGTGAGGGAAGGTAAGAGAAGTGAGGGGAGGTAAGAGAAGTGAGGGGAGGTAAGAGAAGTGAGGGAAGGTAAGAGAAGTGAGGGAAGGTAAGAGACATGAGGGGGGGGGTAAGAGAAGTGAGGGAAGGTAAGAGAAGTGAGGGGAGGAGGTAGAGAAGTGAGGGAGGGTAAGAGAAGTGAGGGAAGGTAAGAGCAGAGGGGGGGGGGGGTAAAGAAGAGAGAGGGGGAGGTAAGAGAAGTGAGGGGAGGTAAGAGAAGTGAGGGGAGGTAAGAGAAGTGAGGGGAGGAAAGAGAAGTGAGGGAAGGTAAAGCAAGGCAAGGGAAGGTAACGGAGGGTAAGATAAGTAAGGGAAGGTAAGAGAAGAAAAAGAAGGTAAGTGAAATAAGAGGAGGTAATGGAAGGCAAGGGAAGGTAAGGGAAATAAGGGAAGGTAAGCGAGGGTAAGGGAAGTAAGGGAAGGGAAGGTAAAGGAATATAAGGGAGGGGAGGGTAAGGGAAGGTCAGGTAAGGTAAGGGAAGGAGGTGGGATTCTCTGCAAACAGCATGCTGGAATCAACTGTGAGGCACAATTTTTTATCTCACTAGGTTTCTCTGGGCTAAAAAAAGTAGCAGCAGTAGTAGTAGTGATTGTAGTAGTAAGAGTGGTGCAGTAGCATGTAGTAGGGTAAGTAATAGTAGGTAGAGTATACTAAGATATGGTAGCATAAGCAATCCACATTTGAATTAGAATACAATATTTAAGTGTAAGAATGTCTAACTTATTGCTTTGCCCCGAATCGATAAAAAAAATAAAAGTTACTACTATGTTAACACTACAAGAATTTTTTTTTGCTCTGCTAATTTTAGACTATGGGGTGAAAATTACACTATGAAGGGGCCACCATAGTCTCACACTGCAGTAGTAGTAGTAGTAGTAGTTGTAGTAGTTGTAGTTGTAGTTGTAGTTGTAGTTGTAGTAGTAGTAGTAGTAGTTGTAGTTGTAGTTGTAGTAGTTTTGAGTTATTCTCCCACACTGACTGCAGACAGCAGATTAAAATGTTACACTTTTGAAAACATGACCAAATTTCCAAACTGGAATTAAAAGTGCAAATATGTCCCATTATTTACAGGCTGGAGTCACGTTGAGTTTGAGTTATTGGCTCGTTCATTCTGTTTACATTACATGGGCAGAATACATAAACATCATCTGAAATACTGTCAAACATTTAAAGTAGTCCTTTTTAAACAGTGTTTTTCCAGACACTTACTCAGACGGGATGGAAATAATAATCATACACTCCAATATCATCCTGATTTATTTCCATTAGAACTTGTCCAAATCTCTGAGTAAACAGATGTAGAGACACGTTTGTGGAGCAGAACTTTACTCATAGTTTCAGAGAAAAAGAATATGAAGAAACTAGGACCAAGCGAGAACTAAACCAGGACTAAACCAGGACTAAAACCAGGACTAAACCAGGACTTAACCAGGACTAAACCAGGACTAAACCAGGGACTAAACCAGGACTGAACCAGGACTGAACCAGGACTAAACCCGGACTAAACCAGGACTAAACAGGACTAAACCAGAAGGACTAAACCAGGACTAAACCAGGACTAAAACGGACTAAACCAGGACTAAACCAGGACTAAACAGGACTAAACCAGGACTAAACCAGGACTAAACCAGAACTAAACCAGGACTAAACAGACTAAACCAGGACTAAACCAGTACTAAACCAGGACTAAATTAGGACTGAACCAGGACCAACTGAGAACTAAACCAGGGACTAACACAGGACGTAAACCAGGACTAACCAGGACTGAACCAGGACCAACCAAGAACTAAACCAGGACTAACCAGGACTAACCAGGACTAAAACAGGACTAAACCAGGACTAAACCAGAACTAAACCAGGACTAAACAGGACTAAACCAGGACTAAACCAGTACTAAACCAGGACTAAATTAGGACTGAACCAGGACCAACTGAGAACTAAACCAGGACTAAACCAGGACTAAACCAGGACTATTGTTTTTTAAACCAGGACTAACCAGGACTGAACCAGGACCAACCAAGAACTAAAACCAGACTAAACCAGGACTAAACCAGGACTAAACAGGACTAAACCAGGACTAAACCAGAACTAAACCAGGACTAAACAGGACTAAAAACCAGGACTAAACAGTACTAACCAGGACTAAATTAGGACTGAACCAGGACCAACCAAGAACTAAACCAGGACTAAAACCAGGACTAAACCAGGACTAAACAGGACTAAACCAGGACTAAACCAGAACTAAACCAGGACTAAACAGGACTAAACCAGGACCTAAACCAGTACTAAACCAGGACTAAAAATTAGGACTGAACCAGGACCAACTGAGAACTAAACCAGGACTAAACCAGGACCAACCAAGAACTAAACCAGGACTAAACCAGGACTAAACTAGGACTAAACCCAGGACCAACCAAGAACAAAACCAGGACTAAAAAACCAGGACTAATCACAGGACTAAACTAGGACTAAACCAGGACCAACTGAGAACTAAACCAGGACTAAACCAGGACTAAAAAACAGGACTAAACTAGGACTAAACCAGGACCCAACCAAGAACTAAACCAGGACTGAACCAGGACTAAACAGGACTAAACCAGGACTAAACCAAGAACTAAACAGGACCTGAACCAGGACCAACTGAGAAACTAAACCAGGACTAAAACCAGGACTGAGAATCAGGACCAACTGAGAACTAAACCAGGACTAAACCAGGACCAAACTGAGAACTAAACCAGGACTAAACCAGGACTAAACCAGGACTAAACCAGGACTAACTTGGTCTAAACCAAATACCAATGTCAGAACTCAGCCAGGACTGAATCCATCTGAATGGCTGAGATTTAAGTAAAAAATAATCTAAACCAAGAATAATCTATAACAGAATTTTAAAGGTCTAACCAGGACTACACCACAGCAACAAGTGACTCACTGATTTATAAAGTTTCAGAAACAGATTGTGGTCATTAGTTTACCACAAAGCTAATTAAAAGTCTCTGATTGGGGGCGTTAACGTTTTAAAGAGATTTACAAAAGCACCTAATGTTGCAAAGTAAAGACACTGTTTTAAACTCGTCTCGATGTGCTTCCGTTTTGTTTCCATGTGCTGGTATTTTTTCGCTCTATTCTTGCTTGTCACTGATTGGTGCCATAAACAGCGGAAATGCCAAATTATCCGGAAAACTGCAGCCAGAATTCCCAGATAATTGTTTTATTGTGGCGATTCCATTGTGCTCCGCGCTTGCAGGTTTGGATCGTGAAACGAAGCGGATTGGTGCCAGAGTTTTTGGCTCATCTCAAAATGGAGGCCTTTTTTTTCTTTTACTGGAAAAATAAAACCGATTATTGACCACAAAAACTGAAGAACCATGATGATCAACTGCATTTTGACATAAGCTTTGGAAACTGGTACATGGTGGGAATAATGAAAATAGCCAAAGGTCCTATGTTACGCAGAACTGACTCTTGGAGCTTTCAAACATGTTATAAAGCTCAAAATACTCTGTTCCACCTTGTGATGTCATGAAGTGGTAGTTTTAGTTTAACAGCTCCTTTTACCTTTAGTGTAGTAGAGATTTGCAATTCCAGGGCTGAAGTTATCCAAAATGATTCTAGTGGAGGTGTATGAAGTTTAAAAACACAGTGGAGCACTTCCTGTATCACCAGATGACATCACAAGGTGGAACAGAGCGTATTGTGTTTGAAAGAAGAGCTCGGCCCATAACTATGCAGGGTTTGTGTTTAAAACGAATGTGAAACACAACTCCAGGTAACTCCACCAAAACTCCACAAAACCAAATAGTGTAGAAGCAGTAGTTAGTATTGCTGGAGACAAAAAACTGCAGTTCTTAAAGGTTCACCACGTAAACATTTCTGGTGGCTGGGCACTGCTTCTGCTTGTATCCATGGAGATGTTATTGCTTTGCCTATAGAATGATCCAAAGTAATGGCATTAAATATATCTGTCTTGCATTTACTGATTAATGACATATCTTTATTCTGCTCAAAATTACCTTGAAATACCTGCAGTGTTTACTGTCAGTGGGGTTGCCTTTCCCAGATCTGACCTTGTAACGTGGCCCTGGTAAAGCAATAGGACTTAAACACAACTTATACATATAATTTCTGCTTCCTTTCTGCCATATAAAAACATTAAAACAATCATACAAGTATTTCCCAGGTGATTTACCAGTATTGGTTACTCTAAATTCGACATGGTGTTGTCCTTTTTTCACCTATTAGCTTCACTACTACTAACTACTTTGCGGGAATGAATGGTACTGAGTTGCTTTTGGAGTTTTCTTTGACTTTAAATGAAAAATCATGGACTAAAGAATAAACTATAGTCTGTATAAAAGAAGTGGACTAAGTGAGCCACCAAGATCATGTGAAGTGGAGTGAACTTTTTAAGACCAAAAAGACGAGGCTCATTGCAGCAGTCACAGAGAGAGGCAGACAATATTTCAATGTAAAATGATTGGAGTCAGTGGAGCCGGAAGTGCGCCCATTGAGCACTTTGTATGTGGAACGCGGCGGCTAGCAGGTTAGCTACATGAATTTATGTATACATGGATATCTATGATTAAACATTAGTGACCCTTACCTCACACCGGTGTATTTTAAAGAGTATCGGTTGCTTAGATTTCGCCTTAAACACTGCGGCATGTGGGACATCTGGTTTACTTTTGACCTTCTTAAATCATTAAAAAGCGTCCCTGGAGGTGTTTGTGAAAATAGACTTTATTATTAAGCCTTGTACCTTCAACATTTACTGATATCGACAGTTTAAATGATGTGAAATTTATGAAGTACTGAAAACACGATGCTCTAACTAATGTTGTAGCCTATTAGCAGGTGAAATCACTATGTCAATGTGCGGCGGACGCCAGTGTGGGGTTTAGAGGCTGCATGGGATTGCGTGACGAGGCGCTCTGCGGGCTAACCTTGTAGCTGAATGGACTCACATATGCTACACTGGTTTGAACAGCGTCTGGTGAGGTGTTCTGTTTAACATTTCAAACTCAAAATTCAAGGCCTCAGCTCTCTCTCTCTCAATCTCTCCATCTCCTTTCTCTATCTCCTGCATTGTCGTCTTCTCAAACTCTCCTCTCCATCCCTGCTTCAGCCTCTCTCTCTCCCTGTTTCTATCCATCTCTCTCCATCCCTCCCTCTCCCCAGCTTTTTTTCCCTCCCTCTCCCCCAAATCTCTCTGTCCCTCTCCATCTCCCTCTCTCCCTCTTCTTTCTTCTGTCACCTTTGCTTTCTCCTCTCTCTCAGTTTCCTTCTCTCCACCCCCCACTCCTCCTCTCTCTCCCTCTCTCTCTTCACTCGGATGCATAAATCAAACTAATTTTGTTTCACTTAGACCAAACGGTGGAACAAAATGAAAAATATTCCTCAAAATGGCTTCCACTTAGCAAGGGCAAATCCTCAATCAGGAGTGGAGGAGCAATTTGGTATAACTTTGCTACTCTCAATCATTTTATACAATTTGCTACTACCACTACTACTACTACTACTACTACTACTACTACTACTACAAGTACTATACTACTACTAGTACAACAGCAAACACCTTGTACTTTTAACAAACCCCAGTAATACTATAATAGAAACCTGGCGGCTCTATCATAATGAGGTATCTCTGTGCTCTTTTTAATCTATGGTGTAATTTTAAAGTCAAATTAACATCTATTACTTTTTGACGGAGTTTAACCAGTGTGCATTGGTGCTGCTACTACTACACCTACTTCTGCCACTACTATTACTACAACTAGGCAACTACTACTACTGTATACAGCAACTAGCTAGCTACTACTATCATAACAAGCCTAGCATACTTTTAACTCCTGCTCTACTACTACTGCTATATAGTCTACAACAACTACTAGCTACTACTATTACAACTAGCCTAGCACACTTTTACGCCTGCTACTACTACTACAACTACTGCTACAATACTACTGCTATTATAGTCTACAACAACTACTACCTACTACTATTACAACTAGCCTAGCATATTTTTACTCATGCTACTACTACTATTATAGTCTTCAACAACTACTAGCTGTACTATCATAACTAGCCTAGCATAGCTTTACTGCTGCTAATACAACTGTTAGTACTGCTACTAGCCGCCTACTACCTGCAGATGTACCTAGCTACTACCTATTGCGTGTGCCTCTATTTCATGCCGCCATGATGGGCTACTTTGCGATGTGTGTTTTAATTTCTCCTTCAAAACCAATTTTCCCCGATAAAACCGTTTGACATCTGGGGAGTGTCACTCGTTTCAAAACATGATTATTTCTGTCTCTCAAAGTGTCACATTTCGCAGATGCCAAAAACCGACAAGCTAGTTTAAAGCACTCCCACTCTCTCCTGCCAATAGCACAAGTTACCCCCATGTTTTTACAAGCTAACTCTGTAATTTGAGCAGTTTCATGCACCACTACTTCGAAATGTCAAAGTTCGAAAGTGCCGAGGCAAAATCACTAGAAAAAATCCAATTTAGCGATCCAAAATGTGTTGAATTTGAGAATTTGGCAAGCCTAAGGCGAAAAGACCTATTTTAGCTTTGCATGCTAGCTAACAAGATTATAAATTTAGTTTAAGTTTAAGTTTGTACCAATCCTTGCTGGACAGTATCAAAATATCATGGGGAATATATATTTTTACTTGGTATTTGCAGTTCCAGTTGATCCTGAATAGCTTGTGTTGACTCATTGGCAGTTGAAGCGTGTGGCAGGATAGCGTAATTAGCCTATTTCACGGGGTGGTAGCAGGTGGCGCAGATTTGTAGCGCGTATGCTAACCTATCATCATAATCTGCGCAGCCTCTCTGTCCTCCTGGGAGCATAGGGGGCGCTGCCTGCCAAGTCAAACCCTTCAGGACTGTAGTGTGTGTGTATTGTTCAAATTTGTGTGTGTCCCAGCTTTAAAGAGCAAAAATGCCAATAAAATTAAGAAGAGAGAGGGATTCTGGGTAATGTAGTTTTGTTTATACATATTCATTTTGACATGGCTGAAATAGGTGTTTTCGGTGATTTTACTGAATCTAAAAGTCATCCATAGACATCTGAATTTTTTAGCAATATAACTTGGTGATTGGTTTGCTGTGTCAAGCCAAAACCATTGCAAGATAGGGTCACAAATTATTCCTTTTATAAGTTTCCATTACCTAGGATTATATATGAAACATACATTTGCTAAAATGATAAAACTAGAGTTCTTTCTATGAATTAATTAGTTGAGTACATTGCAAAAGGTCTGAGAAATGGGATTTTTGTTACTCGATATACGCCGATGTAGCCACCATTTTTTCTTCATTATTATGCATTTTTGACGTTATACTCCAGAGCGAAAATACGGTGGTACATAAAAAAAATACTAAATTTTACACATTTTCCCATGTCATTTTGATTTGAATTTCTGTTTTGTTTGAGTCATACAATCTAACAACTAACCTAGCCAAAAAATGTAACAACTACTAGCATGTGAACGCGCTCTCCTGATTATCAGATCATACATGTTCTAATTAGATACAGAGAGCACACTGCACAGACATATTCTGACTTCATGAGCTGGATTATACCCATGACATGTACTGGTTGCAATACAACTTTGGCTCAAACTACATGGGGAAAAAAAATGGGTACGGCAAACTTTCATTTTTGCATTCTGTATTATGATTGTAAATAACGAGTATAATACGGAAATAACTGCATTTGCTACACATACTTTTTCAGTAGTCACCACCCTCTCCCTGTCCCAAGACTTATTTTGTCCTCAAGAACGGCTTGAATATATCTGTACTGAGGCAGAAATCAGGACAGCAGTAAATACAAAAATAAATCCATTTGTTGCGTACTTTCCTGAGTAGCAACGTCTCCACCCTCTCCCCTGTCCTCCTGCTAATGTTGGCAGCCCTGCGTTGCCAGGTTGAGCTAATTGCCCTCTCTGGTTGCCATGTCTGCTTCCTTCCTGCTCCAGTTTGGCGCAGGATGAGAGCTCTCGGTCCAGGCCCGGAGCATGACCTGGCCCGGTCACAGTGCCCCCTGCAGGTCTCAGCGGTGCATGATAAACCCTACAGGCCAGATACTGACTGGACGCTCTGCATTCAGCTGTGGCCAAAGCGAGAAGCACAGCCAGCATTTGAGGACAGGGAGGGAGGACAGTGACTTTGGGCTTTTGAAGGAAAGAAGTCAAAATGTACTTCATAATCATAAAAAGTTGTGTTTGTAGTAGTAGTAATAGTAGTGAGGCATTAGCACTATAGCCTAATGCTGGTTTTTTAACTAACGGCAAGTTACATTTTCACTCATTTGAAAGAAATTGCCCTACCAACCAATAAGTATATTAGTATTAACCTTATATACTACTATATACACTACTAATATACTACTATATATACTACTAATATACTACTATATATACTACTATATATACTACTAATATACTTTCAATCTAATGGATAAATAGAAAAGTAGTTGTTGTAGCAGCACTAGTCTAATGCTGTTTTTTTTATTAGTGGAAAGTTACATTTTCACTCTAGTAGAAGTAGTAGTAGTAGTAGTAGTAGTAGTAGTAGTAGTAGGTAGTAGTAGTAATAGTAGTAGTAGTAGTCTAGTAGTAGTAGTAGTTTATAGTAATAGTAGTAGTAGGAGTAGTAGTTGTATCACTAGTCCAATGCTGTTTTTTTACTTGTGGTAAGTTACATTTTCAATCTAGCTACTACTACTACTACTTGCAGTAGTAGCAGTGGTAGTAGTTAGTATAGTAGTAGTAGTAGTAGTTGTTGTTGTAGCACTAGTCCAATGATGTTTGTTGTACTGGTGGTAAGTTACATTTTCACTCTAGCAGTAGTAGTAGTAGTAGTAGTCATAGTAGTAGTTATAGTAGTAGTAGTAGTAGTAGTAGTAGTAGTTATAGTAGTAGTAGTAGTAGTAGTAGTAGTAGTCGTCGTAGTAGTAGTTATAGTAGTAGTGGTGGTAGTAGGAGTAGTAGGAGTAGTAGGAGTAGTAGTAGTAGTAGTAGTAGTAGTAGTAGTAGTGGTAGCTGTTGTTGTTGTAGCACTAGTCTAGTACTAGTGGTAAGTTACATTTTCAGCAGTAGTAGTAGTGATAGTAGTAGTAGTTGTAGTAGTAGTTTTATTAGTAGTATTATGTAGTAGTAGTTGCAGCACTAGTCTAATGCTGTTCTGTACGAGTGTCAAGTTCCATTTTGACTCCTACTATAAACCATTTCCAATTGGATTTTCTGCTTGTATTTTACAGTAATTCATCATGATTGGAAAATTGGTAACATTTGTAAAGGTCAGTGAGTAAATGGTTAGCTCCAAGCAATAAACCAGTGATATTCTCTGCTATAAAAACAAATATATTGAGAGAAAAAAAGAAAAAAACTGAATTTGTTCTAAAAATCCAATAGACACTTGAACATAAGGCCCATCAGTGTGATCCTGACCATGTTACACACAAATACTGTATATTTTAAAGGGGACAGATGATGCAAAATCCATTTAAAGGACTCTCTTCAGCGTTGAACCCTCATGACGCATTTACCCATGATGCAACAGCTGTGCCTGTGGGGTGAGTACACTGTTGTACACGGGCTGCAGTGGAGGAGTGACTCATGCTTTACTGCGCTGGTTCGCTGTAAACATATCCTGCAATTTCCAATCTCGCGTTTTTAAACCCAAACTGTTTATACTGCTGTACATACTAAAAGTTGGTCAGATGAATTATGTTTTTAAAACAACATAAAAAACAGGGACGATGCTTTTAGGAATAACGAGCCGTGGCCGTGGCAGTGGCGCTCGCATTAATGAGGCTACTTACCGTTAAGTTTCGGTTTCTGTGCGCCGTGCTCCAAGCGTAATATATTTTACCGCACGACTATAACTTTTCGTAGTCCTCACAAACTTATTTTGAAAGGGCAATCGATGTTTTATTTTGACACCATGTCCCCTGTTTCCTGTGTTTCCTGCTTAAGCCTGGAGGACACTCCGCTGATGCTGAAAAACGAGAACTTCAGTGTAATGAACTAATTCAGAAGAATCTAGAAGTATGTTTTATATTATTTTTGGATACAGTAACAAGCCCAATCGGTCAAATTTGGCCCTGACCCTAAATTAGGGAATAAAGGGTTAAAATTGAAGTGATATTTCAGTAATTCAGTAATTTAATGCAATGTTCATAATTTTCCAAAGAAGAAAAGAGTTCTTGGATTCTCCAGGGTTAAATATTTTTAAATATTTTTTCATAAAGCTTGAGACAGTTCAAAGTGCAAGTCACAAGGTGGAACAAAGTATATCAGCAGCTCATGGCCTACAAAGCAGAAAAAAAAAAGCAGAAGTAATAAAAAAATTCAAAAAAATCTATTTAACATTACACAGTTTATAACACAATATATTGACAAAAATACAGTACCAAAAAAGCAGTGGGTGGCGTATTGTCTCTAAACCCGTATGCTTTTCACGTCTAATATTTATTTTAGTCAAAGATAATCCACAACATGGCATGCTCCCACCGAAGGGATAAACCAATGAATACACAGCTTTATATAGCCTCCTTGTGAAACCCAAATATACCAGCCAGTTATATAGGGCCCCTCGCTCCTTCTCTCTCTCCAATCTCTCTGCCTCTACTTCTCTCCATCTCTTTCTCTCTTGTCTTATGATTAATAGTTCTTCTGCATAAAGGAGCGATGCTGGCACAGAAAGAAGCTATATATCTAAATGCGCTAGTGCCGCGACGATATTTTCAACCTTTTTTGTTTTGTTTTTGGAGATAAAATTCAATGTAAAAGTTTGAGAGAACCCAGGGATGCGATTGACTAGGCCGACTATCCGAAGAAATATCCTCTTTTCTTGCTCCATTGGTCTGTAAAAGACTTGGACAGCCATTAGCGTACTTATGTTAAATGGAGAGATAGGAGCTGGGACAGTACCAAGATGGTCGACGCTGTGGCTGGGAGGGACTGACAAAGTGAATATAATATTTTCCACTGGTCTGTATAAGACTTGGACAGCATTAGTGTACTTATGTTAAATGGAGAGAGAGGAGCTGGGACAATGTACCAAGATGGCCGACGCTGTGGCTGGGATCTGGACACAGAGAATACAATATTTTCCATTGGTCTGTACGAGACTTGGACAGCATTAGTGTACTTATGTTAAACACTAATTGGAGACAGGAGCTGGGACAGTACCAAGATGGCCGATGCTGTGGTTGTGATCTGACAGGAGAGTGTATTTAATTAGCGTTGTGGGGTGTGTAAAGGGCAAGAGGACGGTTACCCCTCTTGATATAATCATCATCCATCATACTTCATTAGCAATATGAAACAGAAACAGGCTGTAAGCTAATAAATATTCTTCGTTACAAGATTAAACAGCAAAGAGCTATCAAAAGCCACCCTGAATTAGCATTTTGTTAGCTTTACCGTGCTATGCGATCAACCTAAGGCTATGTCCGAATGTCCGTCTGGGTGAAAAAAAATGTCAGATCGCACGTCAGACTAGCACGCAAGTATTTATGAGCTATAAATGACCATACACGTTTTTTGTCAAGCTGAAAAACACAGAGAAACTGACTGATTTTAAAACATTTTTGTGCTTTTCAGATGGTGGAAATTGTCGCGCGAGCTAAGGTAAGCGGCTAACGCTAAGAACTTACACAGCAGTTTATTTAACGGTGTTTTTTGGTCATAATCAGGGATGACCCGTGAACAGTGCGATAAACTAGCGCTTCTGTTTGCTTCTTTCAGTTGTGTCGTGTCCAGTTAAAAGACCCCTCGCGACGCTGTTGATTTTCCGACTCTCGCAATGCATTGTGGTCCCAATCTTGACTAATCTAGTGACCACAGATGCCTATTACTTTCAAGGTGCATTGTGGGAAATTTTGAGTGCACTACTTTTTCATTCGGACACACACTAAAAATGGCGTGACTCCTGAATAGCGCCCCCTTTAGAGAATACTTATATATATTCAGACACAACCACAAACACCCGATTTTTTCCATATTTGAATAAAATACGACTTGCCCCAGAAGAGGTATATTATATAAGATCCAATAATCAGGAAGTGCACTATTAGCATGCTAGTTGTCCTTAGCATTACAGTGACATGAAGTTCGCTCTGGCCTCTATAGGGGTTACGAAGATTTGCTCCTTTCTACACAAACCAGTATTGTTGCGATCCTAGACAAGTTGAACAAAAAACTTTAAATATTGAAAGTTTTGCAAGAGACACAGATAAATACGATACAGGTTCAGCTATAGTACAAAAAGTAGCACGGAACGCCATTAAAGATTCATGTCAAGCAAAGGTTAGTCCGAGTTTAGAGGCGAAACTCATGACATTTCGTGGGTTTTCATGGCGCCGGGTAGTAATGACTCAAAACATTAAAAATCTCATTTGAATTCGAGATTTATGTAACGACTTTGAAATTTTGAGACGCGGGGTGCGACACTGTGAGTTCGTTTAACACTGGGTGATGTTAGCGAGATGGGGAAAAACGTTGATAGGCATAAATGAACACTGAATAAAATCATACTGTAATGAAATAATAAGGAATCAACATGGGCCAGGTTTACTGCAGGTTTGTCCAAGGTTACGATTTAAAATGGCTGCAGAATGTATATTTTGACTTAAGCCTTAATATATAGATTCATATAGTACAGCAGCCGCCATCTTTAAAAATACTGCAGACATTTGGAGTTTTCATAGTACATAAATTGGGTTATACTGCAATACTAGACCACTGGGTTTTGATTCAGTAAAAAAAAGTGAATAATTGTGGTATTAATACATAAAAAAATGAATTGTTGATCCTAAGTAAAAATATTCTATCACATTTTCCATTTTAAACATTACAGCTTCTGCTTCCATTACTACTACTACTGCTACTGCTACTACTACTATTACTGCTACTACTGCTACTACTACTACTACTACTACTACGACTACTACTACTTTTGCAACTACTACTATTACTACTCCTACTTTTGCTACTACTACGCTACTGCCTGCTGCTGCTACTACTACTATGACTACTACTTTTGCTACTACTATTACTACTGCTACTACTGCTACTGCTACTACTACTACTATCTATAAACTATTTGTTTGCTACTACTTATCTATATACTACCCTACTGCTATTGCTACTAACTGCTACTACTACTACCACTACACGACTATACTACTACTTTTGCTACTCTGCTACTGCTACTACTACTACTTGTACTAATGTACCATAACTGCAAATAAAACAATAATGCCCAATCACATCACTACCACTACTCATACTAGTCTATACTGCTACAACTACTACTAATAATAATACTATTAGGTACTAAACTACACGCTTGGAATAACACAATAATGTTCAAACCACATGACACTACTATTACTTCTTCTACTACTATTGCAATAATATAATCATGTTCACCCACCACTACTACCACTACTGCATTTACTTCTAATAATACAGCTACTACTACTACTTCCGTAAATACCTGTTTCTTTCTCACCCAACGTGCTTTCATATAACCCCTTTCCCTTTGACATCACAAACACTTCACACATTTACAAAAACCACCTCCTCACAGCTGAAGAGCAGCTGTTGCTCTATCATCCGGTGTAGTTTTTAGAGTATTTTCCCACAATGCACCAGGAGCCGCAAGTGAGCAGTGATAGGGTGGAAAAGGTTAAACCCAAAGCTGACCCCGTGACCTCCTGTCTGCCAGATAATATGGGTGCCTTCCACAGAGGATTCGGCTTTGCAGGAAATGTTTCAAGTTTACGTGTTTTTGTAGAAAACACAAAACGAGGTGGGGGGGGGGCTCTACTGCTCTGAGTTATACTGTTAAAGAAATGTTAAAGATACAACAAGAAATGTACTCACTTATCTGGCTTCCTACTTTACTTTCTACTACTCTCTCTCTCTCTGCTTTCTATTACTACTTACTACATACTAGTACCACTGCTAATACTACTACATACATGTAATATTACTACAACTGCCTCTACCACGGCAACTATTACTAATATACTACTACTACTAACTACTACTACAACTATACTATACTAATACTACTACAAACTATTACTACTACTGCCACTCTACAACTATTACTACTACAACTATTACAATTTAGTACTACTACTACAACTTATTATACTACAACTATTATTACTACTATACAAACTATATTACTACTACTACTACAACTACTATTACTATACTACTACAACATACTATACTACTACAAATACTACTACTACTACAAACTATTATCTACAAAAAAAACTAGTACAAACTACTACAACTACTACTACTACATTACTGCCACCTACTACTACAAACTATTATACTACGCCACTACTACAACTATTAAAATACCACACTACTTCTACAAATATTACTACTACAACGGTACTACTACAAACTATTCTACTACTAATATTACTACTGCAACTATTACCACTCCTACTACTACTACTACTACACTGCTGTTTCTGAAACAATGACTCAATCACACCACTACTAACTACTCACCCCATACTATATGGATGATAGTGCTTACTACTTCTAGTACTAATAGCAATTTCAGTGGTACTACTATTACCAGTAGCAGTGAAAGTACCACGTCAACCCCCTTCCTGTACTATATTTGTACTGTGTGTAGTGCAGTACTTTCAGTCTGGCTCATTGTTCATTCTTCGGTGAACACGTCCACATTGACGGCGTGAGTCTGAACCTCTTTACAAACATCCTCGCTTTGCAGTTGACTGTTGCCGGCTTTTAATGTGCTTAAGCTCACGTCTTATGTTGCTAAAACTTGAACACTGCACTGAGCTCTCGTGTTTTTTCGTTCTGTTGATCATATCTCTTCCCCGCGGCAGCAACACCATCAGCCCCCGCAACCTTTCATTTTATAAGCAGTTTTGAGTGCAAAACTATGTCATCTGTTGTGTAATTGTTATAGTAGCATGCTAGCTGTTGTTAGCAAAAAGCCGCATTCGTCTCAGAGTTGTTGGAAAAGTGCTTATAAACTCATCGTGGTGAGTAATTTAGGATGTTCTGAATGAGTTAAAGGTAAGTGAGGAAAACTTGGACCATCTGCAAACCATTTAAAAAAGTAAATTTGTTCTGTTTTTCACGTTTTTGAAGCCAGGTACAAATCAGGTTCCACCTACTTCCTGTTCCTGTTTGTGAAATATGGCAACATGACAATTACAATAAGCCACAGCTCCTTTCTCTATCCAACAATATGAATTCAAATGGCGCTTACAGGTTACAGGTAGAGGCTTGAAAACACAACACTGGCACAGATGCCAGTCCCTCCCTCCTCCCTCGCTCCCTCCTTTCCCTCCAGACCCTCCATTCTTTTCAGCTACGCTAATGCTATCCTCATGGGACGCTCTTGTACTCTGTCTATGCATGGAAAATGGGTCAAACGCGGGCTCATTTTGATTAGACGGGCATTTTGTAACAGTTTGTGTGGAAGAAAGAGGTGGACCAAAATGGCGGTGAGTCATTCTACCTTAAAATGTTGGAAGATAATGAGGTGTTTTTTACAATAGAAAAATGGGTACAGTAATGGACGATACTTATGCTGGCTTTTAGAAAGAAGAAATCGTGCGTTTTGAAGCTGTTTAGAGGGGAAGGGAAGATGGGTGGCTGGTGTAATATAAGCAGTAACTTCACGATAATCTGAAGTATTTGTTGAACTAAAAACGCTTGGCTGACCTGAGGCTGGGTACGTTATGAATGAACAATTCAAAACAACATTAGTCTATTGACAATGAGGACTGAAAAATATAAAGTGAAGGGACGGTACATTTAGTGGTGGAGGCGAGTCTACAAACTTGCTTGTCTCTATGGAGATTTCTATTGCTTTATGCGTTTTGCCAAAATGTTTCCGCAGTACGGCATTCGTCAAGGAGGGAAGCAAGAGAGCCATAAGGGTAAATTATTGATACGTTAGTGACATCATGTGGCGGTGTTTTACATGTATCTCTATGGAGAAATGTTTCAGCGGTTACATGGAGACCCATTAGCAAAGACTGTCAAAACAGTTCTGAGATAGTCTGAAAACACAAAATCTGTCCTGTCCTGTTTAGAGGTGGTTGATTTTCAACAAAAAGGTGAGAATGACTAAACTGCTAAAAAAAAAACCAAAACTGTTGGCTAATGCTAGCTAGCTTCGCGGCTGTATTTTACGTGTGAGGGACTGGTTTAACAGCCCAAATTCTCACCTGTGAGTGTAGTTCCAACTAAATCACCTCTTTCTGGACTGATTTTGTGTTAAATTTTAAAAAGCTCAGATTAAAAAGTTGATAGAGCTTTAGACAGAGCAGTGCCTCCAGTTGGCAAGTCACTCACTGTAAGTAGTTTTAGTGATGAAAAACACTTTAAAATTAACGCAAGATAGATGAGCTTAATGTCACAACTATGGAACATTCTGGGCAAAGCACAATAACACAGCAGACATCGGAAAAAAGTTACGTAGTGCGTCTTTAAATAGGTTAAAGTCGGTTCTCTCTTAAGGTAAGTAAGTCGGATCATTTTGCTTTGCGTGGGACCCGAATTTTTGACTTTTGATACCAACAAACTGACAATCACTGATTTAAAGTGTTTATTACAGCACAAATATTCCATGATTGCTTTGCTCTTCCCATTTTAAAGTCCATTTCTCAAACGATTCAAACCCATACAATACCAGTTACATGTATTCAAAACCATGCTAAATTTTATCTTTTCTTTCACTAATTGTTTATAATTGGCAGTAATTTTCCCGTAATATTCCATCTTTGCTTTTGCAATCCGACAAGACTCAAAGCTCCGCCTGCAGATGTTTCAAATTAAAAGGATTTAAAAAAAAGAGAAATGGGGCTTTTTATGTGGATCGGGGCTCGGCAGGAAGTCAGTTGGCGGAAAAATGAAAAAGCGTTTGTATTGTTGTCACAAAGCGAGATAAAACGAACCCAATTCATAAACCAGTGGAGATAATTAGAGCAAGCCGCACTATGGGGAGTTCTTGATCTCCTTGGCACGCCGCTCAGAGACGCACCAACAAGCCCCGGCGGATAATGAAGACCGACTTTGCAGGTTGCACCAAAGGGTGCGAGATCAACAAGCTCAAAATATAAAAATTTTAAAAATGATCTCCTTTTTTTGGAAATAAAGCAGGGCACTGAAGGTCTGTGAGTAACATAAGAGACATTTTCAT
>JAIEZT010000741.1:0-33277 GCA_019594935.1 Periophthalmus modestus | reverse complement strand
CTGTGCTGCTGGTAAAGCTAACCCCAGAATGTCAACACGCACAAGCTAATTTTGGCCAGCAGGATAATCCATTTGTTGGCAGACAATATAATATCAGTGATACAATAAGTGCAATGGTGAAACCAATGCACCAGAGTGTTATGGGAGCCAGCGCTATCCGCTGTGAGTCATGTTGACACCTGCAGTGCAGGAGGAAGGCTCTGTACCATTATAGACAACCCTATATTCTCTCGAGACCTCGGCCTTCATCAGTCAACAACTTTTTTTTGTTGGAGCAGTTACACACAGACAGTTTTGGATTTGGTGAGGCGCCTTTAAGTACTACGCCCAATCTCAAGAACTTTCTGCAAACTAAATCGTGAAGAACACAAAAGAAAGTTTCAAACCAGACTTGAAACATTTTTTTTTTGTTTTAAAAATGATTTTCAAACAGTTTTTTTTTTGATTTTACCTCATTTTTGCTCGTATATATTTCGTGTTACTGCATGATTTGAAATGTGTTCTTGAAAATGTATTTTTATTGCACTTTTTACTATTACGTTAGCGTTTTAAAACTCAGTGCAGTAGGGCTCTTTAAATAGCTAATTCAGTAATGTTTGTCATATGAAATGTGCTATATAAATACAAAAGTTATATTAGCGATACAATACCACCTTAAAGGAGCTGTGGCCTGTAAGCTTACTGCTTAAAACCAAAATGATTCATGCGATGCTCATTCTACTTTCTGATTGGAAGAGATAGCAAAAGACAAAGTTTTAAAATCTGTCAAGTGGACAAATCATTGTAGAAGTGAAGACGTTTGGCGCTGCTCATACCAAGCCGCTTCTTCAGTTCTGGTCAGATTACTGGTGTGGACACTGTCTATATCTGTCAGAAATGAGGGGTGAAAATGGAAACAGCTATTGGCTCCACTTTCAGCTGAAAAATAGACTACTCAAACCATTAACGACACTCAGAGCCGAGCCGGTCCCTAGCCTTTAGGGGGGCCCCCTCTCCAACTTCAGTGCCACCTATTCATATTTGACAACATTAAAACATAATAACAACCAGTTGATAAAAAGACCGAAAATTCTAGAGGCTCACAAAAGCAATAGCCACAAGTATAACAGCTATAAAAACATGTAAGGAAGGGGGTCCTGCCAGAAACATTTTTAAATTCTGGCACATTTAAATGTGTTCCAGTTGACTAAAATGGGCTTACATTTCTCATAAAGTGCAGTAGTACTGGATAGAGTAGCCAAACAAGGGTACACTAACTTCAAAATCATATCACTCAAGAAGTACAAAGTAGTGCTCGAAGTTAAGAGTTGCATAAGAGAAACAGCCTGGCCGGAGACAGATTTAAAATCATCAGATTTATAATCATCAGGATCATTTGGAAGGATCACTGAACATTATAATAATAAAATGGGATTTTTTAGGATCACATCATTTTTATGTTTGTCTAGTCAGGCTTTGGATGGGAGATTTTGCCCTAAATGCGATATAATGAAGTGTGGATGCTGTACGCGTAACCATCAATGAGCTGCCGATACCAAAAAGCGATATACCACTGTAGCTGTGCTGCTGTGTTGAGGCTCACAGCTCGCCTCTCCACAGAGCAGATCTCTGGACATAAAGCTGCACATTAAACCACAGCTGTGATCATTATGGACTGTCACATGACATGTACAAATATTTAGGACTCTAAAGGCGTTTATAGTTCACAAAACTGATAGTAGCAGTGCTTGTGTTTACAATAGTAGCATGCTAACATTGCTAAGTGCGCTGGTGTTTATTTGCTTGTGCTGCGATGTGTAACTATATAATGGACAAACACATTTAGAACGAGTTCAGGCCTTTTAAAGAGACGTACCAACCAGGAACATAAGTGTGAAAAAAGTGTCCGTGGTACAAGTAACACAATAGTACGGTTATGCTAGCAGTGGCTCTGTACAGTTAGCGTGTTGTTAGCAGTTAGCTCAGAGGAGCGAAGTCTGCAAAGAGGAAGCGGTAAAGCCAGGTGGCTTTAGACCAGATCTAAATAAATTATATTTGAATTATACCCTCATTACAGTGATTTCAGTAGATAAGTATTCTAAGATGAAAAAACGTGGCTATACTATAAAATTAAATGAATTAGACTCACTGCTATGATCAAACACCAGCAAAAAATAATGTCTGGTATCGGTATCTTTACTCAGTATCGGCGAGTACTCAAATTAAGTACTCGTTTGCAGAACATGGTATCGGTGCATCCGTATTGAGTCGTTAATACTCAGGAGTTCAGGTCTACACGGAGGTCGTTCCGTTCGTCCAGCAGATGTAACAGGTTTGCTGCCATAGTAACCAACGTTGATGTGACACAAGAGCTTAGTGACACTTTAACCAAACTCACATCATTCTGACCTTTAGAGACAAAAGGACGAGCCACAACCCAAAAACAGCCAGTGTAATAAACGGACTCACCTGTGTCCTGTCCCCTCTGAGGTGTGTCCTCTGTCCCTCTGAGGTGTGTCCTGTCTGCACATTTATACACGTCCAGCCTCACTGTTTTATCTGCAGGTTCAGTGGTGGTAAAATCATGGCATACTTCAAGTCTTCTCTGAAAAAAAAAAAAAAAAAACTAAGTAGATCCTGTCCCCAAACGATCTTCCTCTGGGCTCTTCATACATTGTCCCATCAGCTAACTTAAGTCTTTTAGTCTGTAAAAACGTAGGTCCACCTTCAACTGGTCCCACTGCTAAATCAGCCGCTCCCAGGGTGCACCTGGAGGGAGAAGGGTCCTTCACATGGGTTGTAAATACTGGCTGTCCACACCACTGCCCGATTAGAATATAAATGTAGGAGGCACATATCTAGCTAATGGAAATAAAACTCATCTAGTCGTGTAAGAAGGATATTTAGACTAGTATACTGTCATGATCCCTGCTCCTGTTTTGCCTCCTGTGTTCTCCTCTCCCCCTCCCTCACTGCTTGACTCCAGAGCTGGTGGAGCCCTGGCTCCTCCCACACACACCTGCAGCCCATCAGGGCAATTAACACAGCTGCAGGAGCTTAAAAGGAGCAGCCAGACCCAGCTCTCCTTGCCAGGTTCGGCTGCTGATCGTCACCCTGCTGCTGATTTTCACCGTGTGTCTGCGTGCTGCTCACATCTCTGTCCTCGTGTCTCTGCTGTGCTTCCTGTCTGTATCCTGCCTGGTGTCCTACCCGTGTTCTTTCGACCGACCCCGTCTCTCCCGGTACCGGCTGTGTTTCCCGTCTTGTGTTGTTCCCTGCACCTCTGGACCCTGACTGCACCCAGCTCCTTGTATGTTCTCCCCCGTCACTTTGTGTTCTGTCAATAAATTAATCTTGCCCCGAGTCCCGCATCTTTGGTCTGCCTCACACCCCCTCATTATGACATATACATACTCCTGGGGCACCGTTTAGTTTCTTCAGAAAAAAAACGTTTCAATCATTATTTTAAATATAAATGTATGGGCTCTTGGGGGCCCTCTGGTGGCCTCGGGGCCCTAAGCAACTGCTTAGTCTGCTTATAGGCTGGGCCGGCCCTGACGACACTGCCATTGTCTTCATTGTTCTGGGTCTGAGTTGACCGGTTGACAGGTTTAAACTTCATCCTTTGCTATGGATCAGACCAGGACGACTGAGGGTTTACACAGACTTCTGATTGGATAATTGTCTTGAACCAAAACACCAAATTATACACAGAAAAAAAACAAAAAATAACATACCCATCGTGTCCACACTGTTTTTGTAATGCTGAATAAATCATCATTAGAATTTTTCATATCTTACATATGGTTTATTTAAAGAATCATATGTAAGGGCAGTGGTAAGTGTTCACCCTCTAAGCTGAAGGTTTGCGGTTTGAGTCCTGCTCTCGACATAAAAGATCATTGGTCAGATCCAGAGACCCACAAGTTGCCGTTGTGATTCCAGCTCTTTAAATGAATGCTGTCATTGTGTCCTTGGGCAAGACACTTAATCCAACTCCCCCCAGTGTCTGTGTACACTGGTGTATGAATGTGTGTTTGAATGGGTGAGTTGTTCTTTGTGGCCTAAGTTTGGCTACTATGCACATGGAGGGATCTCTCTGGACCTGTACAACATTCAGGTACTGCAAAATTGTGGTTAATGAATGCTGTCGTTGTGTCCTTGGGCAAGACACTTTACCCAACCCCCCCCTCCACCACAGTGTCTGCGTACTCTGCTGTGTGCATGTGAGAATGAGTGTGTGGAAAAGCACTATATCAAAATGCGTGACCATTTAAAGGAGTCCCACTGCAGGGAGCTTGCACCACTAAAAGCTAACTGCGCAAAGAGAAGCATAAATCTTTCTCGAGATGTGCAGACTGCCATCGTAATTTGTCTCTCAGTTAATGCTAAGAATTTAAATGGCATATTTGAATAATCATACCCTCATCGTTGGAGTAAACCTGCAATAGGGACTGCTTAAGAAAGTTCATCTTTGTACTGCATTCTCACCATTCTACCAATCAAGAAAAAAATCTCGCGTGGCTACTTCCTGAAGACCACTTTGAAGCTGCATTCACCTGTCCATTACTGTCCATTAGCTCGACGATGGGATCTTTTAGTTTCATTATGAGTCTTTCAGAGGGAATCAGACGATAGCAGTCCGACTAAATGAAAGAATGTGAGCGCATTGCAGCGTGATGATGGGCTTTTAAAATGTTCCAAACTTCCAAATGCATCATGGGAAATCACAACGGCCATAAACGTCTTCATAACCATAAGCTCCTCTCGGCGTCGGCGAAGGCTCTCCACATGAACAAGCAGTTAATTTAGCGAACTGGGAGCGATGTATGTGAGTATATTCAGAATTCAGCCTGTCACACTCTACCGCGGCAAAATCTCCATCAGGACGCAGAGAAGTCATTTGGATTCTCTCTGTTTCGCACAAAAAATAGTTTCAATTATTTCCAGGCCATTTGTGTTATAAATGGTTTAGGATGGATGTAATGGATGGGTGGACTGATAGCACAAGTTGCCGCAGAACACCTGTCTTTGAGAACTTTGGAGACGAGAGGGATTCTGCTTTGGTGGGTCTGTAAGTAAATAATTTAGATTTAATAGTTTTGTTTTTGCGATAAACGTATGGCTGCAGCTGTTCTGTATAAAAGGACGCATGCTATTGATATATACATCAGTGGATAGGCATCATGCTAATGTCTACAGATGTGGAAACTGAATTAGCATGATGTGGGTGTGAATTTAGATCACTTTTCAGGTGGTAGGTTGCTGCCATAGTGAGTGTGACGTCACCCACAGCGTTCGGCTCCAGTCAAATGAAGCTCATCGAGGCTAGAGCAGGTGTAGTATAGTGGTGAACTTGGATCCCCCTTCCATATTTGGAATCCCAACTGCAAGTATCATAGCAACCAAAATCTAGAGAGAGGCTGCTGAAGGTAATGCCTCTTCCTACCCGCACCACTGGTTTAGTAGGAAGTGGGTGGTTAGCGACGCTGTCAGTCAAACCTGTTGCTAAGGATAGCGGGAGCGACCTCGGGCAAAGGCGAAAAAGACTGGTCTGTTATTAATGTTCATACTTTGATTTAGGGACACAATAGTGAAGTAAAAACATCAGGATCATGTACAGTGGGTTAATATGAACAATTTAAGACCAAAATGACGAGTCTGACATCAGCAGTTACAGATTACAATTCACTTTCAATGTAAAGTGAATTGGAGCCAGTGCTCACTTTGTATTTGGAATGCAGAGGCTAACAGGTTAGCTATGTCCATTTATTTATACAGTCTTTGGCATGGAGACATTATTGCATTGTCTGATATGTTCCGCACTATGGCATTAAACTAAGCTATCCAGTTACAGGCCAGATTCTGTGAAGAGGCGATCGTGCTAACATGAGGAATGCATGTTTCAAAGTATTAAGGATGTATATGGTTTTAAAATAAAACACCTGTAATTTAATTAATGCAAGATGGATACATCTAATGCCATTCTGTGGAACATTCTGAGCAAAGTAAGAACATTTCCACAGAGACAAGAAGGTGGCAAATACTCCTCACCACTTATTGTATTGTACAGGTGTGCCACGAGTATGTAGCAATTATTTATTTATTTATTTTGTGCCTTTCTATGTTCCAGATAAACATAAATACATACATACATAATATATAATATGTAATACATACAGTGCATTTGAATTACTCCAATAATCTGCTTTTGGTCTCCATCTGCCTTTCCGCTTCACTAACGGACTAAAATAATAATAATTGTGTGTGTGTGTGTGTGTGTACATATATATATATATATATATATATATATATATATATATATATATATATATATATATATGGGCACCTGCAGTTCAGACAGTGAACCACAGCAAAGCATGTATATTTTGTACCTTAAAGTACTGTACCTGACTTTTACACACATCTCTAATTTAAAATGTTTTGCAGCGTTCCCAACTTATTCCTTGTCTCCTAACACATTCCGAGCATCTAATTATTCACTGCAGCGACTATATAGTCACTTCTCACAACTTTTAGAGGTCAGAGCGGAGTTATGCCGTCACGCTAAAGCTAACAACAACTAGAAGAGTCTTTATAATTACTCTGTAAAAGTGAGCGGGAGATATAACACAGACCCACTGTACAGTAATATGTTACAGTAAAGTCAGTCTGCAGTACTCTATATGATAATGTACATGCAACATACAGTACTCTATGATACTGTACATGCACCATACAGTACTCTATGATACTGTACATGCAACATACAGTACTCTATGGTAATGTACATGCAACATACAGTACTCTATGATAATGTACATGCAACATACAGTACTCTATATGGCACTGTACATGCAACATACAGTACTCTATATGATACTGTACATGCAACATACAGTACTCCATATGAAACTCTACATGCAACCTACAGTACTCTATATGATACTGTACATGCAACATAAAGTACTCTGTGACACTGTACGTTTAACATACAGTACTCTATATGATACTGTACATGCAACATACAGTACTCTATATGATACTGTACATGCAACATACAGTACTCTATATGATACTGTACATGCAACATACAGTACTCTATATGATACTGTACATGCAACATACAGTACTCTAGGATACTGTACATGCAACATACAGTAATCGAGGTATCAGTATAATTCATTTGTACAGTGATTTATTGCAGTAACACAATACTGATACTGCAGATGGACTTCACAGTACTACAGTACATTGAACACACAGTATCAATACTGTAATAATGACAGTAATTATTACACTAGTGATACTGTAATATTTTTCAGTAGCACTGTACTGGACTGTACTCTACAACAAATTACAGTAAAATGACTGTTTATTTTACAGTAATTTGGTGTAAAAAAACAGAACGTTGCCATATTTTTTCACTATTGAGTTCAGGAGATTAAACTCAGGTCATACAATGAAACACAAATGTGCTCCAAAGATCATACAAACACACTCATCATTTGTACTTTAGTGCAGCTCTTGTACAGTGGGACAAACATCACACTGAGATGATCTGCTTTAAAATGGATCAGATCTGTTCATGAACCTTTGAATCTGCTCAGTATGAATCAACCATGACATTAAGAACCAAAAGGATGACTTTCTTTTCAGATGAGACCTTTTTACTGCTGTGTAATAATCACTGTATTGGCTGGAGAAAGTGAGTGCATCAAGTCTGTGTATTTATTTATTTTTCACAAAATGTCAAAGTAATGCTACCAACACTTATGGCATATACAAAAAAAAACAACAACAATACACTTATTTTCTTTTCACAAATTCCTTTTTACAACAAAAACCAAAGTAAACCATTGAACAAACAGTCCAATTTCCAATGTCCCTGATGAATAAATAAACAATACAGGAGACGAGTTCTCTCATTTGTCACAGCATCCTCAGTTTGTTCAGGCTCAGGCAGATTCAGAAATGGCACTTTGATCTCAAAATATGACAACAGAAAGATTTAGTCATTTAAATAATCAGAAAGTCAGAAATTCACAGAAAGTTCAGATAAAAATACAGTCTGCAGATAGTCCACACACTGGTCTGCTCACAGTCCAACCCAGAGGAGTCAGGTTAGTGCAGGCCACAGAACCAGGACTAAATGAGATTATTATCAACATTCTGACATATCTGAACAATAACTTTCAATATTTAATTTTGTTGAACTAAAATCTGTTCTGAGAGATATTGAAGAGAAGTGCAGTCTTTCCTTCTGTCTTCCATCCATTTTGAAGTGAATCTCTCCTCTGATTGGTCAGTTTTTCCCACTTAAAAAACACTACTGTAATATCTGAAGTAGCCTACTATTAATCTCTTCTGTGATTAGTCAGTTTTTCCCACCTAAAATCACTACTTTAATAGCGTACCACCGCAGCCTATCTGTACTGTATTATTTCCAGTGGCATTACTCAGGGCTCCACACAGGGGCCGTTTTGTTTTCTGTATCTGAACCACGACAGCAGACTTTAAAACTTTGTTCGTTTTTACCTCTGTCAACTTTAAAAAACTCAGTCCAGAGTTTTTTTGTTTTTTTTTTACAGGATCAGTGCTCATGCTTTTAACACTTTTATATCTTTAATCTGAAAATGTTTCACTGGCTCATGTTTCACTGTTTCACATTATGACTGAGTGTGAGTGTTTGAGTGTAGTCTGTGCTGTGTTTCATGCTGCCTCTTGGCCAGGAGGTTATTGCAAATTTATTAAAATTTACTCTCAGTTACTTACCTGGTAAAATATTGAATTAAACAAAAAAAAAAAAAAAAAAAAAAAAAAAAAAAAGGAGGAGCTCGGACGAGTAGAGCCGTTGCTCCTCCACGTCGGCGAGAGGAATCAGCTGAGGTGACTCAGGAAGAGGCCCCAGGAAAGACCCAGGACATACTGAAGGGGCTATGTTTCTCAGCTAGCCTGGGAACACCTTGGGGTCCCACCAGAGAAGCTGGAGGACATGTCTGGGGTGAGGGAAGGTCTGGAGTCTCTGCTTAGACTGCTGCCCCCCGTGACCCGGCCCCGGTTAAGTGGAAGAAAATCGATGGATGGACAAACAAAAAACTGCACTCTAATATTACAAAAGTTTACAGTACAAGCTAATTATTTCCCAGAATCCTTTGCCAGTTACAGAAACTTATTGTAAAAGCAGCTTACAGCCTGATAGTGCTCATATTACACTAATGTACTGTGAAAATTACATCAGTCCTTTACAGTGTAGATGCACACAGCCGTCTCATTTTGACCCCAAGAACTTTTACAATATATCAAGACAAGACAAGCAAGAAATAAATCAGATTATATTGAAACACTGCCACAATTCAGGTCTTACTTATAAATCCCTATTCACACGAGCACCTGCCGTCAGCCTGCCAGCTAATTGTTTACAGCCCGTTTCCATGGCGCCGGTTCGAGACAGTACCTCCACATCTTTTATCTCTGGTATTTAGGTAATAACACATCCATTCTACTGCTGACACCCTCGCGCTCTCAGCTAGCATGATCCACAACAGTGTCACCGTCCCGGGATCTAATGATACTCTATTGATCTGTGGGGGATAAATGGAGAACGCAAAGACGAGTGACGGAGAAATAGCAGTGATTTTTCCTCTGGCTGCAGCAGACGGCAGTGTGTGTGCTGCTATGATGAAGACAGATAGTATTAGATAGTATTAAAGAGTATTGCCCGGTCCAGACAGAAGATGGGGCTGCTGCTCTATGCGAAAGATAGCTCCGGTGTGTCAGCCATGCCTCGGCCTGATATGCTCACTTTACCATACAGACAGAAAGTAATGGACTATTCTGGGGGAGAGAGATGTAATAGCCTGCATATGAGACAAAGGGGCTGTTACGTGATTTCTGGATGAAGGACTTTGAGGAAAATAGGCAAGTTGTTGAAAGTAATACATAGAGAATAGAGGCAGTCGAGACCTCTGACAAGGCGCTGTTTCACTTGTAAGAGAAATTTACTGTGTGTAGACCTGGTTTTAAGTGCATACACTCAGAATCAGAAGTGAATTTCAATGGAACTGAATCACAGAACTCATAAGCGCTTATGGACACATTTTTATGAAGCGCTTTTCTACCTTCGTGACGCTCAAAGCGCTTTACATCAAGGAACCACTCAACCATTCATGTACGTACACACTGGGGAAGAGGTGAGTTAAGTGTCTTGCCCAAGAACACAATGGCAGCGTTCATCTGTGGGAGCTGGGATCGCACCGCCAACCTGTGGGTCCGTGGATCTTGACCGTTCAACCAATGATGTTTATGTCGAGAGTGGGATTCAAACCATCACCCACTCATATCCAACAATGTTTAAGGAATTGACCCTATCTATCTTCATGACATTCTTCATGATGCGAGTGATGCCATTAGGCTGAATTACAAGTCAGATCTGTGAAAAGACGAGCCTTCTCCACAAGAATGCATATATCTTGTATTTCTGAGCACTAAACACACTTATACTTAGAGAATATAGTCCCGAATATATAAGTAACAACATCTCTACGGAGGAAAGCAGCAAGCAGAACCTTATTCTATTCATTTTTTAAATTATATATATTTAAATATTTCTTTTTTCCAGACCAAGCTTAGTTTATTGTCATCCCTGACCAGTTTGGACTGCTCACTAGCGCCTCAGAGTGGTCACATGATGTTGCTGTGACGTGTCCGGTCAGCTGATTTAAAAAGGTTTCGGAGCCGTCTTCCTACCGGTGGAGGCAGGACGACAGCGCCACCTGCAGTCCGACGTCTTATCCCAGTATCCCAGGTGTGAGAGAGCAAAAAGGCCCCCTCGTCCCGGTTTAAAGTCCTGTGGTCACGTTTCCGATTGCCTCCTTAATGTTTGTTGTCCTCTGTCCCGATGATTAGGGGACCTTTTTACCTCTCACACACCTGGGATACTGTCCTGAAGAAGGGGGACTGCAGATGGCGCTGTTGTTCGGCCTCCACCGGCATCATCACAAGACCACAAACTAAACTAAACAAACTAAACCTTGGTCTGGAAAATAATCTATTAAAATGAATTACCAGAAGCCCAGATGAACCTAATTGGACGAAGTAGCAGAACCCCCACCAGAAGTCACTTAGCGAAGCTTTGATTATAGCTCTGGAAGGATTAGCTAAAATTAGAATTGTGTTCGTGAGCAAAGGCAACAAGAGCCACACACATAAAAGTGCTCCGCAGGTCGGGCTGGTGTGAGGAAAGTGGTATTTATTGGTGGTGTTGGATAGCTGTAGGGGGAGCAGAGAGGGCTGTCTAATCCGACCACAGAAAACATTATTCTATGAGCAAGAAGCCTCACCCTGTGCTATGAATAAAAGAAAAGCTCTCTAAAGTATAGCTATTTTCTGGGTGCAAGATTTCAGGGCTGCTTCCAAACAGAGGGATTAAGTAAATACCCCAATACAGCAGCAGCGCTTTGAAGCAGAAAAGGTTGCACGGGGAGAGAGAAGTGGGACAAAAGGTGAGGAGGTAGAGTGCGTTAGGTTTGACAGGCTTAAGTGTAAAGCATCGGGTGAAACTTCTAGATAACCATTGTAATTTCAAAGGGTGTGCAACTTGTTATATATGTATTTTTTCTTCTTAAAGACGCTGTGCCTGATTTTTACTGTCTTAAAATGTGAAAAACAGAGCGAGTTAATTTTAAAGGGTTTTGCAGAGGTCCAAAGTTATTCCTCACTTAACTTATGCATTCTGAGCACCCAAATTATTCACCACTATGGGTTTCAAACATAGAATAAAGACGTGGACTAAGGGAGTGGATGTTACCCTTGGCGTTCGGCTAAAGTCATATGAAGCTCAGCGAGGCTAACAGTTATAGCAGCCCATGTTGGAGCAGAGTTCGATATTTGGAATTACGACCGCGAGTATCATAGCAACCAAAGAGCCAATCCGGAGCAAGGCTGTTGACAAGGTTGTTGGTAACTCCCCTTCCCATTTGCATTGCTGGTTTAGTACAGAGCGGCTGCTTAGCAACGCTCTGAAAACAAACCTGTTGGTAACGCTAGTGGAAGCGACCTCAAGGAAAGAAGACACATGAGTTGTCTGTTATTAATGTTCATATCTTGAATCACGGACAAAATAGCAAATTAAAAAACACCAGGATCATGTAGAGTGGGGTTAATATCAACATTTTAAGACCAAAATGACGAGCCTGACAGCAGCAGTTATGGAACAAGGGGTGACAATTTTTCAATGAAAAAGTGAATTGGAGCCAGATGGAGCCGGAAGCGCGCTCATGCTCACCTCCTATTTAGAATATATGGTAGCGAGCAGGTTAGCTATATCCACTTATATATACAGTCTATGGTTATTCCTCACTTACTTTATGCATTCTGGGCATCTAAATTATTCACCGCTACAGGTTTCCATGCACTTTTCACAACTTTCAGGAACGAAAGCGGTGACGGTGAAGCTAACATTAACTAATTAGCTAATGCACTTCCTGATTATCGGACTCTTTATAATTAAGATGCAGATGACACACAGTAGAATTACTTTGACCTGAAGAGCTGCTCGTATAATAGATGTATGTACTGGGACAAGACAAATTTTGATCAAATACATGGAGAATAACTGGGTACAAGGCACTATGTACATTTTTTTTTTACCTACTTGTCTCCATGGCGATATATTGCCACGCCAAATGCCCCACAGTATGACATTAAACATCGATCTACATGGAGACACACAGGTGATGCAAGTTACAAGTCAGATCTGCGGAGAGGTGACCCCGCTCATAAATAAGAAGGCATGTTTTACAGGGTATTACAAACATGTGTAGTTGAAATAATGCAAGTGAGAGAGAAGATTAATTCCATAGCGTGAAATATGGAGATAAGCGACTAGTAGATCTTTAATCAGAAAAGTTACATAGCGTTCCTTTAAATGACAATGGATATTTAAAGCTGTTTATCATCACGAGAGATATAAACCGCGTTTCATTTGCATGCATTGCTTTGTCTTCAGGCTTTAACAGTATTACGCTCTTAATCTCCTCATAGCCAAAAGAAAGTGGATTCATAGAGTGGTAAACAACTCGTTCCCTGATGACTCAAATACATAGGATTAAAGTGGGCTAAAAATATTCATTTGGATTGGATAGCACGGGCATTTAAAAGCGCAGGTACGGGCTAAATTACGCTTTTGTGCAATAGCTGCGCCCATTAAACAAAAGCACCGGGCCGTGTCTTTTGTTTCATTCACAGTTTGAGCAATAGCGGCATAATTTAAAGAGCCATATCCATTTGCAGAGATGATGATGTTTGTTTGATTCAGGTTTCACTTCTCCATATTTTTAGTTCACAAAGTTGCAATGAAGTTCCTTGCATAACACAGAAACTTCAAAGATGGCAGATAATGTCGTAAGCCTTATTTAAAGTGCTTCACACCTCAGGGAACTCGCAAAGATGCACCTCTGACAGCAGCAGTGGCATTCATTTTCCATTTAGACATTATTTTTAGTTATGCAACCATCGACTGTATATATAAATGGACATCGTTAACATGTTGGCCGCCATGTTCCAGATAGGAAGTGAGCATGGGCTGCGCTTCTGGCTCCAATTCACTTTACATTGGAGAACTGTCACGCCCTCTCTGTAACTGCTGCTGTCAGACTCATAATTTTAAAATGTTCATATTAACCCACTCGACATGATCCTGGTGAACATTAATGACAAACAAATCAGGTGCCTTCTTTCCCCGAAACTCCCACTAGTGTTAGCAACAGGTTCGATTTTTATTTATTTTTCATGTATTTATTTAAGACAAACATAGTGGCCCTACATATACAATAGTGACAAGTGGTAGCAAGACATACAAGAAAAAACCAAGACGTAACATGGTTTGTAGACGTAACAGATTTTTACAATTGTATGTGACAAGTCTGTGTTGTGTGTGTGTGTGTGTGTGTGTGTGTGTGACATTTCCGTGATTTTGAAGAGAAGTCAGGTGGAGATGGCAGAGGAGAGTGCTAATACTAGTAATTTGTAAGTGAGAAAGGAGGGTATATAGGAAAAAAAATTAAGAAAAATAATAAATGTTAACAATATTATTAATAATAATAGCAACAGGTTTGATTGACAGCATTGCAAAACCAGCCGTGCATTGGAAAGGGGCGTCACTTTCAACAGCCTCACTCCGGATTGGCTCTTTGGTTGCTATGATACCCGCAATTGGCTCCGAATTCCGCCCCTATAACCGCCGGGTCTCGATGACTTTGAGACGAATGTTATGGGTGACGTCAAAACTCCCTTAGTCCACTTCTTTACACAGTCTATGTAAGCAGCACAAAACACCACGGTTACGAAGGTAAAATGAAGTATTTATACCCAAAAATAATGAGTTATAGGACGTTTTCAATTCGCAAAGCCCATTGCTGATGACGGTATACAGCTATATTTTCATTTGGCCCCAGAATGATTTGAGGTAGACAGAAACATTACATCTCTATCTGTGTCTCAATACAGTTGAGCCAGAGCAAGGTCAGTTTGACATTTGCAGCTTTGAGTTTAAAAAAAGTAATTATCCCGATATACTCTGAATTTCTCTTTTCTACGAAACGGGCTGCATCCAATACTTCCATTTCTGTAAATAGCTGAAGTATTGGCCTGGCTCCGTGTTTTTGCCGCACCACTGATCCGAGTGAAAAGCAGTGATGGAAAAAAGGGGAAGAGGGAGAGAGGCGTTCCCATGGAGGCAGGACTGAGGCTGTGCTCTTTGGGCTGTTTTATCATAGCTCTGGTCAGTCAGAACAGCCAGGAGGGCAGACGGTCACACATGAAGATGTACCAGAAACACTCGCTACGTTTACATGCACAGAGAGTTCCCTGTGCGCTAAACAACTGAATTAAAATCGTCTTTGGACCAAATCCGCTCACACCACTCTCATCCCAGTCTGAATATGTGTGAACGGGGGTTATGAGGCGTTCACAGGGGTCTAGTAATTTAGCGTTAGCATTTAAAGTTTGTAGCTATGAATGCTACGCCTGTCACAATAATTACTATATCAATATAACAAATGGATCTGTTGTCCCGGGACGCCAGAATTGGACCCTCTAACTATTAATTTACAATAGAGAGGGGCCCATGTGATTCTTTTTTTTCTGGCTCCCAAGTTTTTGTCGGCTGAAAATGAGTATCATATAATCACACTTTGGCAGAAATACGTGACGTTCTTTACAATACACAGATTTTCAGATTTAAGACACTGCACAAAGAAACACAAACTCAAACAGTGAGCGCTCGTGTCTAATGATTTCCTGGCTGTTTCAAACCCCATGTGGTTGAATGCCAGGGGCGTCAGACTGGTACTCTTTACCCAGGGCCCCAGTGCAGGGAGGGGCCCCTCACAAGACCTGTAATGGTGTATTTTTTTACATTTGACAGCACGTAGTCCGGGCCCAGCAAGATGATCTGTACCCAGGGCCCAGAATGTAGCACTACTCCCATCTCCTAGCCTGCTCCTAGCGTGACCTGAGTGTGCTGTTAAAATAAGCCCAAAACACACGTCTAGTATTATTGTAACACAGTGTATTTGAGTACCTCACTTGAGTTCTCCAGATGTGTTTATGACATATTTAAAGGTCCTATATATACAAAATTGATTCTTGTGAGCTTTAAGTCATGTTATAATGTTGCTACCTCATCAGAATTGTGTTTTTTTTTATTCTCACATGTTTTAGCCAACCTTTTTTTTATCCGTCTGTCTACATCTCAAAAGTTCAAATTGCTCTGTTCCACCTTGTGATGTCATTAAGTGGTAGTTTTCAAGTTCACAAATACTTTTTACCTTTTGTTCACTAGAGATCCATCCAAATCACTAAAATCCGAATGATTTGAGTGAAAATGTATGGAGTTTGAAAACACAGTGCAGCACTTCCTGTATTACCTTATGACATCACAAGGTGGAACAGAGTGTTTTCTGTTTGAGAGAAGGACTCAGCCTAAATATGCAGCGTTTAAAACATGTGTAAATGAAACAAAACACAACTCCAGGTAAGTTTTGTGATGAGGAAACAACAAAAAAAAAAGGGGAAATATGGACTTTTTAAGGTTGAAATCATGACATCTGAATAGTATTTTCCTGATCTGAAAATTCTATTTAAATTGGACTAGGCCATTTAAACTTTTTTTTGTATTTTTTTCCTTGGTGTGCATCTAAAAATAAGCACGAACAGGAGCACACTCTAAACTGCAGCCCTCTCCGCTCTCAAGCCCCAGCCGAGGGAGGGAGTCACGTGTTCACCGTGTGGCCCTTTGGCTCCTCCGTCGCCAAACAACCACACGAGAGGCTGGAGAATGCTGCACAGTGGGAAGGACAAAAGCGCATGAAACAAACTCTTATACTGTGCAGTAGGCAAACTTAAAACAGTGCCACAGTGATACAAATGTAGGAGGCAGCTGACAGAGTCCAACTGGCTTCTTTTATTCGTGACAGAATACTGGTACGTCACTGTGTTATATCTGTGTGAAGGGGGAGTGAAACTAACACACAGTATGTTATACAGTTGTCCCTCATTATATTGCGGTTCGGCTGAGGGACTGTAGACCATTGTCCCTCAGTCTCCTCTGTGCTGTGTCTCCTGTACAGTACAGAATGTGTTCAGACAAATTTACATAAATATTCAATTACAGTGTGACTCTGAAGTGCTGTAGTTGTTTGCAAGTTTCTCCCCGACAAAACCCACAATGTCGATGAAAACGTTCTGCACCGACCCAGGTTTGAACTTTGAGAGTGTTTAAACAAGAGAGAAATGTGAGATCTGTCTGAGAAAAGTGTATAAAGTGTGTGGTGAGGGGTTTTTACAGCCTTAAAACATATATAATAATTGTAAAAAATAAAGCTGACTACTTAGATTTTGCCTATTGCGGGTTATTTTTTTAGAACGTAACCCCCACGATAAACGAGGGACCGCTGTTTTAACAATCTGGTTTTAAACTTACATTTATTTCCACGGAGACCAGCACCACGTGAAATTACGGATCAGATCTGTGAAGAGGAGACTCCACTCACAGTTGTAATGCATGTTTTTCAGTGTATTTCTGAGCAACACTCACGACTGAATAAACTTGAGACAGAAGTTTAATGCCATACTGTGGAACATCCAAAGCCAAAGAATAACTCTGCGATGTTCATGCTCTAGTTCACAGCACTAAAACAGCCCTCCTCTCTCAATCCCTCGCACAATTTCTAGGCTGCTGTCTGCATTTTCACTGCAATTCTGTGTGTATATCCTGAGCTCCCGAGTGCCGTCTCCTTTGATTAATCCCCTTCTGGCCTCACAGCTTATCAATACTAGATTTAGCGATACATTTCCAGGATGCCGCGGGCCGACCGGTGAACGGGAACTGAAGGCTGCGCTCTGGCTCACTGACTTCAAATCTGCTGTGTCAAGAGAACGAAACCCCGCCCCCCCCCCCCCTTCCCTCTCTCTCCCATCCCAGCCAATGAACACGCAGATAATTACGCCTTAACGCTATGACGTAACTCGCCTTTCATTATCATTTATACGTAACGGGTTATTAATTACAACGCCATAGGGTCATTGCTTCAAGTTGACGGAGAATTATGAAAGATCGGTTTGGGTTAATGCGTCTTCGTATTTCAAGTGTTTGGAATATCAGATTACAGTATTGATACGGAGCCTCTTCATTAGCGAATATAGCACGAGCGATAATCTCTCTGCAGCACTTGAGTAGAGTGACGAGAGATGCTAATTAGTCCATGCGTCTCTCGGTGACGTCTGCTAATTGCCTTTAATGCAGTGTAATTTGTTTGCAGTAAATAAGACGGCACATTTGATCAGAGCTACACAAGAGACGCACAGCAGCAGATCCAATCAAATGTAATGGAGATAGACTCTGTTGAAATGGGACTCAAATCTTTGAATATATATTACGTAACTTTGACTCTTGTGAGCTTTAATCCATGTTATAATGTTGTTAGCGCATCAAAAACAGACCTGGAGTTGTGTTTTGTTTCATTCACACATGTTTGAGTAACAGTTAGTTGTTAGTCTGTGTACATCTCTAAAGCTCAAAATGCGCCGTTCCACCTTGTGATGTCATGAAGTGGTAGATTTCAAGTTATCAGCTACCTTTCACCCTTTATATAGCAGAGAAGTTGGAAATTCCAGTGTTGAAATTATCCAAATGATTCTAGTGAAGTTGTATTGAGTTTAAAAACACATTGGGGCACTTCCTGTATTACCACATGATGACATCACAAGGTGGAACGCGGTGTTTTCTGTTTGAGAACTCAGCCTAAATATACATATGCAGGGTTAAACATGTGTAAATGAAACAAAACACAGCTCCAGGTTTGTTTGTGATGAGGAAACAACATCAGAAAATAGATCAGACAATAGCGTAATATTGGCTCTGGGAAAGTAGACACTAAATATACGTTTTTGCTACTAAACTGTGTATATGTGTTTTTAAGAGCATTACCTGCTGTTCCTAATCCTTTTTTCTGGCCATTTTAGAGTAAACTAGGTAAATTTGGAGCTTCAAAACCTTCTAAATCTGAATGCATTAGCCTCCAGTGACTTCTACAAATTCAAGTAGTGGGTGACATCACACAAGACTTCCCTAATTACAGGCAGGTGTTTTTGATTACAAACATCTGGCTGAAGTGCCCAGTTTAGCAGCTCTGTTTGAAATGTGGTTGTGGGTGGGGTTTAGATGTTTAGTACCACTTTAATGTCTGAAGAAGAATAAGAATGAGCGATTGGAGTTTTTTGGAAGGGGCCGATGCTGCAGCAAAGCTTTTGTCAGTCCAAGGCAGCTGTGGCTTCTGAAATAGTCTGACACTATAGGTAAAGAGGGAGTATTTTTTTTTTTTTTTTTTTTTTTGGTATGGGCTAAACATGATCTAAAATTAGACTAAACCACCACGAGACGGTAGTTCTGAAATATTAACCCAAAGCAGGACAAAAAACATGAAATGAAACATAAAACAAATACTCAAACTGCAGACTCCACCTGTGGTAAGTGTCCCGCAGTTTGAGAAACACTGCTCTGGTTGCTTTTGTAATGTTCATCTTGTCTTGAGCTTATTTTGTTTTAGTCAGACAGCTTATTAGTGAGATGTGATCTGGAGATGGCTCGCAGCTAGCAGTCGAAACATGTCAGGCTAAATACATCTCATTAATGAAAGTGTCAGGCAAAGAAAACCCCCCCAAAAAACAAGTTTACTACAAGTTTACTACTCTAGATGTAGAGTAGTACAAGTAATCAGGGCGACAGTGGCTCAGCAGGTAGAGTGTTCCAGCTCGCACAGATTATGAATGGATGTATAAATGGGTGAGAGGTTCCTAAAGCGTTTTGAGTGTCTTGAAGGTAGAAAAGTGCTATATAAAAGTGTGACCATCTTTCCATACTGCTATCTTGATCATGGCTTAATCAGGACCTCCTATATTCAACCCATGTTTTAGCTCCTATACTTGACCTACGTTTTAGGTTGATGGGAAACCAGAGAACCCAGCGTAAAAGCAAATGACATGAGGAGCATGTGATGAATTTAAACCCATCACTGTACTCTTTATCAAAAAAAGTAGGTTGGCCATCGCTATCTGTCAGAAGAACATGTTGCTGAACTTTGATACAGGAACTTTAAATACAAGATCTCCCGATTACTGGCCGCATTAGAACTGAAATGGTGAAAAAAAAAACATCTTTTGCTTGTAGTTGAAAGATGTCTGCGTAATCCCTCAGTCATCCAGGTCTGATCCAATTTCGTCTTTTGCTATTGTAGTTGAAAGCAAAATAATTGTCGGCTGGCCTGGGAACACCATGGGGTCCCACCGGAGGAGCTGGAGGAAGTGTCTGGGGACGGGGGAAGTCTGGGAGTCCTCGAATGGATGGGTTACTTTGCTGCCCAAAAATGGAATACGTTTCAAGGACATGCAAAACTGGATAGACTGGTGCCACTAATGTTTCAAATGGACCTATGCACTTGTGTGTTTGATTTTTATTGTATTGTTCTCATTGGGCTTCTCCCTGTATGCATAAAAAAAAAAAAAAAAAAAAAAAAAAATCCCTTCCCGTCTCTTTTCAGCTAACTCAAAATCCAAATTGCCCCACAGGAAATTATAGGTCACAAAGAAGCTGCCCTCCTCCATAATGAACCACCAGCAGAGCCCGAAACAGCTCTCAGCCCTTTTTTTTCAAGAAGCAGAATGATGCACGTGTCGATGAAATACAAACAAGCAATTAAACCGTGTCACACCAGAGACTGCACATCAGCGAGGGGCCCATAGGAACTACAGGGGTCTACATGTCATTAACCCACAATCCTTCACTCCGGCACTTAACCAGGCTGTTGCTAGGATACGGATGCAATAAAAGGTTTTCATTAAAGACCATTTGGGCAGCTTATCACGCAGGGTTTATTTAAATACATTATGGATTGGGCTGGATTAGAAAAAGGTCAGTTCTACATAACAAGGTCTTTGTTTAAAATGTGTTTAAGTAAGAACAATGTGAAATCTAAAACGTGGAGCAATTGCAGGGGTCATATTATGGCACTGAATAAAGGATGAATTGGTATGGTATGCTTTTTTTTGGACAGGGACAGTGCACAACAAAGCATTGACCTTAAAAAAACAGGAAAGATGTATGGTGCCAGGTTATAAAAATACTCATTTCCACCTGTAGTCTCTGGACAGGCTGATGTTAAGTAAGAACAGTTTGGCGTAGGTGGATGAAAGACCTGTAAACATATGGTATATACATCAAATACAACACATCTCTGCCCTCAAATACACCATTTCTAAAGACATTAAGTTCACACACACAACCATATCAATTTATTCATACACACAGACACACGATCACTCAATTTCAGATATACAAATCGTCTTTCTTTCATACACATTCACTAATGGGTTCAAACTCGCTTCGATATTAGCCATTTCTTTGTTACATGTGCAAACTTTTGAAAACTTGTGCATGCTATAATTAAAGGAGCATTGCGCAAGTTACAGAGTTATTCTACTAGTTTGCCACATCTGGTGTGAAGTGGAACTGCAGCTTCTACGAGCACAAACCAAACAACGCTCAAAGACGCATCTTTGGCCTTCCTCTCCAGAAACAACCTGATCCAACGTTGATTTTATTTTGATTACATTATGGTGGTAAACTCTTGAGCTGCTAATAACGTTTAGCTTTCCTTGCAAACAGTTATTAGTATGTCATCATGGCCCACTTAAATGCAGCTTGCAGACGAGTCACAGATTACGTCATAATTCTAACTATCTTGGTGGTAACGCAGCAGAGGCACAGCAAGTGACCAGTTCACAACAAGCTGCTATTCGTGAGCTGCAAATAAACTAAACGCATAATGTGCATCGGCCAAACCAAAACACCATATGTATCTACACAAACTAAATGACTGGCTCCATCTAAATTAGCGTGATAAATCTAAGACAGATAGATTAATCCTTATTTCATAACTGTATCTTCCCTTCTCATCAGAACAAAAGCCAACTGTGGGTCCGCTCTGTTTAGTAATGGCGGCGTATCAGTCCGTCAGATCCAATGAACCGAGGACACGGATCGCATCACTTCCACTGAGACAGAGCGAGGTTTTCCAACCTGAAATTCTTTCACATAATCGACTGTGTGAGCTTATAAAGGCAACTCAGTCTGTGCATCAGGCAATTGCTTAAGGAAGTATAGGAAAGAAATATAGTCTTTTTGAGCTTTTTAACTTGCACAGTGCATTTTTAAACTAACGCCACGACAACAGAAGTGATGCAGGTTCCACATACTGTATTTATCCAGAGGGGTTTCTACGGCGTTTCACAGATTTAACAGACAGAGGCGATTCTCAATATAAACGCTGGACACTGCACATCACCTAAAACTGCAGGACTATCATACACAAGGAAAGCTTCAGGCACTAGAAATGTTTTAGTTGCTGGAAGATTTCTAAAGACTTAAGTCTGACCTGTATGCAAATCATAAAAGCTAATTGTCCATTAGCGCTTTATACATAACTCACTGTAATGAAGCCAAATTCACATCTCAAATGCCACTGTTGTATGATATGATTTGTTATTGTCGAAATCCAAGCAAGATGGTCACAGTTTGTTTCCTTTGGACTTTACGTTTGTCAAACTTTTGTTCCTCATTTTAAACAGTTCCGTTCAATTTGAGCTGTGTGAAAGTCAAAGGTCAATGATACTAACAAACAACAACTCTGCTATTTCGTAATGTCAGGAGTTTTTTATTACATTGTTCACTGACGGGATTGTTCTGCTTTAGAGCTAATGTGTAAGTGGGAAAAAGAAGTTTAAAAGGTCAAGCAAAAAGGCAACTCTTCAGTTTACTTCAGTTTTAACTTGTTTTTAGCATAGCTTATTTTAGTTGCGTCTTTGATTAGATGTGATATGTTGAACAAAATCTTTGCTTTAAATACTTTATTAAAAAGCTTGGCTGCTCATCCAAGCCGATTCTTCAGTTCTGGTCAGATTGCCGGTGGACACTGCCTTATATTTATCTGAAAGGAGCCCCTAACTACACTGAAACTAATGTGTTTTTGTTTGTTGGCTAGGTCTATTGTACTACACTAAATGTGAACTGTGCCTGAGTCATACTTTACATAATCATTCAGGTGCCTAATGAGTGCTCTCACATCTGCTAGCATACTGGCTAGCACTATTGTCTTCCTCGTTTAGGTCTGAGGATGTAGTTATAAGGAGGAGAGAGATGATGTCAAAGGCCCCCATTCCTATTTAAGGAAGGAACAAAAATCGCCTATTTAACTCCCCTCTCTAACCATTTCTTTTCTCTGGCTAAAATCTGTATCTCATTATCTTCAAAGGAGTGGTTAGTGGCTTTGAGATGGAGATGAACAGCAGACTGGGGTCCCGAGGAGCTCTCACGCTGGTGTTGGTACATTCTCTTATGGACTGGTTGTTTAGTTTCTCTCACTGTGTTCTTCACTACACTGAATGGGTGAACCTGTTTCTGTTTTAAAGCGAACCTTTCTGACAGAATTACATTTTTCTTGCTATCATGCTGGTGTAAAATAGTGAGATTAAGCCCTTGTTAACTGAAGCTACTGCTCCTGATAAAGCATTCATCCATCCAGCCTCCCAAGCTGCTGTTCTGATCTGCGGTGGAGAGCTGTAAGAGCGTGATCACAAGTGGATTATACGCCATAAATACACTTGAAGCCTCTTGATCCCCATCACAAGACTCAGAGCTGCACCGTAAACTCAAAGACCGCAAGCATGAAAACACTACAGTGCAAAGCAACCGAAGAGGCTGTCTACATTAGCCTTTCTAATACAGGGCAACATGCAGACCATCTGGGTTAACATGCGAGGAGAAACAGGGCCAAGATCTCCATGCAAAAATGTTCCGTCCAAAAGGAAGAATTTGCATGTCTGTGTGGTTTTGAAGCACATTATCTGGATGGATTGTTATAACAGTGGGTTTTATTGATTAAAGACGGGGGGTAAAATTTTAGATTCTATTTGTACGAGAACATATTTTATAAAACATGGCTCAGGCACAGTTCACACTCTACAGTCCAGTACAGTACAGTAAAAGAAAAAAATCTATTCTGTCAACTGAAGCGGCTTGGATGAGCAGCGAAACATCTTCACTCAAAGAACTTTTGTTCAGTGACAGAACTGATTTTTTTTTTCTTTTACTACAGATCATACCTGGACAACTGAGGGATAACACAGACTTCAATAGACCTAACAAACAAACAGTGTCCACCAGCGATCTGACCAGAACTGAAGAAGCCACTTCACGTCTTCACTTTAAGACTTTTGTACAGTTGACAGAATTGTATTTCTAACACAATCCAGATGGTAAAAGGGTAAATAATAAGTGGCTTTTTAACTATAAAGTTAATGTGAATGTTACAAGTGATGTAAAATTAGAATTATACAGCGAAACTAAATAACAACAAGAGGAGCTTCAACGAGTTCAAACTAGTACAAAATAAATTGCAAAAGCCAATCAAGGAATTCAAGTTACAAGCAAAAACAAAAGGTAGATCATTAGCGACTTGTAGCCGTCTTGGAATTTCGCAACACACACACAAACACACACACGCACACAGTTTAACAGGGAATGTGTCTATCTACGGGTCTACGGTGATCCAGCCTCCACGTCGACAGGACTGCACCGCTTTTATTGTGGGTGGCACTGGAAGGTACCAGTCGCAGATCGGTAGCGCGGGGGAGCGATGCGCCAACCACAGGACGGGGAATCTGGAGCCAACCCAGGGACACTGCTGAAGCCGGTCGACCACTCAGCGGGATCGACAGCGGTGTTTTACATATGTAATTGAAACGCATGGTTAAGCAAACAGGGGAGCGCTGGGCGTGGCGGGCTTTTGCCAAGGAGAAGCGCCGTAACTATTGCTATTCACCTGATTCTGGAAATTGCCATGGGCGCCGCCATCGTCATTCGTGTTGGATTATTTTGCACGGAGCTGCCGATCTTGACAGTGAATATGTTCTATAGGGACTCCAGAGCCATTTTAAAGCCTCCCAGAAAATCGGTAAAGTGTTGCTCACATAAATATTGAACATTTTACACAAATGAACCTACTTTACGTCAGATTTTAGCAATAAAACTTTCCCCAAATTCTCCATTGAAATGAACAGGATTCCAAGTTAATCAGAAGTGCCGTCACCAAGAAAGCACGGTTTAGTCGCATTCACAGCAAAAGTGGGCGGGTGGGCGAATAAGGTCAATAAGGTAACAGAGTAATAACTTTGGACAACTGCAAACTGTTTAAAATTAACTAGTTCTGTGTATCTGGAAGAAATAAATAGGGTCAGAAGGTTTATAGACATACTTCATGTTTTCACAGTTTGTAAATCGAGTGATGCAGCTTTAATTATGCAACGATGGACGAGCAGCATGCATCTATTTCACTGAGGTAATCATAATAATGCTTGTACTAGTGTTACATTCAATACACACAATACAAAAAAAAATGTTACTCTCCTCTATTTTCCGTTAAATGATATATAATACAAAACTGTGTTGAATCTTGTGCCGTGAAAACAAACAGAACTGGCGAAAATGTGGACGGCAATGTCCAAACACAACCCCAGTGATTGGCCTCATTAGCAGCAGAAGCAGCTCGGAGGAGGTGTGGCCGAGGACACATAAGGGTCACCTCCGCAGATATGGGATCGCATTTGGTCTGTGGCGGGTAGCTCCAGGGAGAACGAGGTGCACGAGAGCGAGCAAGAATACACTGCATTATTTATTATAATTTGAAGCTTTGTTCTCAAGAAACGATGATTTTGGCATATTTTGAAGAGTTCTGTATCAGCATTGGGCGTATGAGAAGATATTGTATACCAAAATAGGACCGTCCCCACTTGGAAAGTAGCGTGGCTCTTATATACGGATGATCGGATTATTTATGGTAACAGAGGGGTGACAGAGAGGTCAGATCTGATTCCAGTTTCCACAGTCGAAAGCTGTAGTTGTGTCCTTGGGGTTGGGTCTTGAGCAAGACACTTAACCCACCTCGCACCCCGTGTCTGAGTACTCTGGTGTATGAATGTGTTTCTTGATGAATGAATGGTGTGAGTGGAAAAAGTGCTATGTGTGTCCATTTATCTACCATTTGGTGTGTCTGCTAAGGTTAAAACATTAAGAAAGTGGTGGGATCATTCGAAAAACAGATTGGCTTTCAGATATTTGACCATATTTCCCTCATTTAAACATAGATATTTGTTTAAAATACTGCAGTGGGGATAGCAGAATGGACTGGCTTCAGCGTTGTTACAGCCCTGCGTTAGATGCGGCATTATCGTCGCACTGAAACATTTTTTTTTGGTTTGGCAGCTTCTAACTTTAGACCGTGTTTCGACTGTGTTTGCTAGATCTAAACCGAAATAGATAGGCTACTGGTTCAGTCTTTGATTAACTCTGACAATGACGTTAATTGAACTGAAAAGTTAGAATTCCATCCAATATCTGTGTGTATTTATAACTCCATCCTCTGACCCAAATCCAAACAAGGACGACAACAGCGCGAGCCAGTGTGCTGATAGAAGCGAGAGCGCCCATTAGGGGGTGAGCGATTATGCAAGATATGACTCAGGCACAGTTCACACTTAATGTAGTTCAAGATCCAGTCAACAAACACAAACTGTAAACAAATAGGTTGTTTTATCTGTGTAATCCCTCAGTCGTCCAGGTCTGATCCATAGCAAAAGACGAAGTTTAAATCTGTCAACTGGACAAATCGTTGTAAGAGTGAAGAGTTTCGCTGCTCATCTAAGCCGCTTCTTCAGTTCTGACTTGGCTTGGATGAGCAGCGAAAACATCTTCTTTCTTACAACAATCTGTCCCTTTGACAGGCTTGAAATTCGTCATAAGTTTGTTAGTTTCAGTGTAGTTAGCTCCTTCCATCAGACAAATATAAGGCACCAGCAATCTGACCAGAACTGAAGAAGCGGCTTGGATGAGCAGCCAAACGTCATGTTCAGTCGACAGAATAGAATTTTTCTGTCGCTGCTTCATCTAATGTTACGTAAGAAGATGTATGCAAATTCTTTACGCTTTTAACAATATTAGCCTATCGTCTTACGCTTTTTAATGCCGCTAATATAATTTTAAGTAGCTATTCAGAGCCAGCACTGACACACATACCGGTGCGTTATTCATTTACAGTACAGTATATGTCTCGCTGTGTTCAATCTCCACAGGACAACGGTACAATCCCATTCTTCAAGCTTCAAAGATAAAACATGACGACGGCGTTAAAGTGTTTTTGAAAGACAACATGAATAATTTATATTTAGATTCTATTCCCCGTCACGTCCCACATTTTCCACATGGAGAGCAGCGTCAAACGTGTCAAAGCTCATTATAGACTGATGTCTGTTGCGGTGAAGGAGTGTTAAAGTGGGATGTGACAAGTTAAACTGCTCTTTCATTTAAATGGAGTTAACTGATTCATATTTTAGATTGTACTGCAGTTTTAAAAGTAATACTGTGCAATTTTCTGATGGTGGCACATTAGCTGCACGATTTTATGTCCATATGAAGAACTGTTGAGTGATGATGTCATTTTTTTGTCCAATCAGAAACCTCACAGCTGATTTCGGTATCAAATATGTATATAATGTAGTAATAAGTCAATAGTAGTAAATAATTTGTCAAGATTCAAGTTTTCCCTGTGCTTCTGTGCTGTCCCGTCTGTGTCCGGAGCTGGGCGGAGATTCTGGCACCACCCGCTACACACCAGCAGCCGATCGTCGAGCCACCCTCTGGAGCACAAAGAGCTGGCTCAACTCTACACACCCTGCCAGATCGTTGTGTCATCCTCCGGTTTTATTCACCAGCGTATCCTCCGTGATCTCGTTTCTCGGACCGACCCTTGCACCTCCGCCTCCGACCCAGCTGCCTACGACCGGTTTGAACACCTCCGCCTCCGACGCAGCCTCTAACTATATCCGCTCCCCACCAACCATTTACATTCTCTTGTTTTGAAATAAACTCTGTTAAACCTTTTTACTCCAAGTCTGTATCTTTTGATCCCCCAGGCGTTACAACATAATTACATAAGATTATTTTAGCCTAGCTTAGTTTAGTCACACGGTCAAACTTTTATAAAGCTCTTTTCCACCTTCAGAGCACTCAAAGCACTTTACATCAAGGAATCACTCACCTATTCACACACACACATTCATACAACAGTGCACACAGACACTGGGGTGAGGTGGGTTAAGTGTCTCGCACAAAGATACAATGACAGCATTCATCTGTTGGAGCTGGAATTGCACTTTCAACCTGTGGGTCAATGGATCTGGCTCTGTATTTCTAATAAAACCTGATGTATTCACCGAGACAAGAAGTTTGGCTGGTTCTTTGCGTGGCACGTGAGTTTAGTTTACCACCTGCGAGACATGATGTTTACGTCGAGAGCGGGATTTGGACTGCCAACCTTCGGATCAGTGAACACAACACTCTACCTCTACTGCGCTACTTAATTCAACCTCCCCGTGGACTTTCCGTCACACTTATAACCACAGATCCATGCTGATAACCTCGCTAGCTCTAAACGACTGCAAGTCTCTGAGATGATGTCGTTGCTAAAAAAAAAAAAGAGGAGAAAATGACATCACACTTCACCAAACTCTATACATCGGAACATCCTCTAGACCAGACATGTCAAACTCAGGCCCCGCGAGCCAAATTTGGTCCTCGACATAATTATATTTGGCCCGCCGGCTGACGCACCAGTATAGGGCATGTACCACTAATACTATGTGAATTTGACTTTGACACCCCTGCTGGCATATAGATACTGCTACTATAGATTTTCTGCTATATTGTGCATTATTATAGCCAACATTCCCATGGAAACAAGCAGGAGGACATAACATGGCAGGGTTTTAGGTTTATAATGTTACTTCCTGGCTGGACATGGGCAGCATAAGTGACATAAAGAATAGTTACGATTTGATAAATAGAAATAATAATGACAATATTGTTATTTTTAAATGATTTTTTTTTTCTAAAACTGTCAGAAAGAATGTGTTTTCTTGAGTGTACTTGAGTCTCTCTGCATTTTTAGATGGAATTTGAGTATTGATGTTTTTTTGTCGAACTCAGCTCATCTTTCCTTTTCAATAAAAACCATGAAAACCTCCCATGTTCTTCCATGTATCCACTTGTAAATCTCGTCTCTAACTATAATCCGTTACATTAAAATTCTAGACGCTGCTGCAGCAAACGTTCCCTTTAATATGTTTAACCTTGAATATTACAATGGCAATACTGAGGCAAATTCATTACTCTCTGCAAAGGACATCGCACCTGACAATTGATACATGAAAACGCATCTTGTGATTAGATTGTCAAGAGAACATTTACGGAACTGGCTGGCAGATTTGTCCTTGGGTTTGCCCTTGCTTGTGGAGTTTTCTTTCAAGAGAATAAGTAACTTAAGTACTTGGGAAGTTTGATAATTACACAAACTATGTATTTAGAGTCCTTAAGGTCAGGCTTTCGTCAATGTAAAGAATGCTAATATACAAGACTATTGCTGTCAGCTCTTTCCCTCCTGCATTTAAATGGCTGTTTAGTGCCGTCCCTTCCGCTGATGCAGTTATAGCAAGGTCAGAATACTGTACGTGAATTAGATTTATTCAAATTTGTGCATTTATGCATCAGACTGGAGGTAAAAGTCATCTTGCGTTTACACAACACGGCTCACCTACACAGCACTCAGAGCGCTAAGTGTGTTCATGCTAATACAGCACAAATGTACGCCATCTGTGGGAGGGGGCACGGGGGTGGGCAGGTCGGCACCATTAGCTCAAGGTGAACCTCGAAGCGGGGAGATACTGAGGATGCAAGGGCTGTGGTGGGACTAAAGAAAATTCTTGGTTGACTTAAGACATGCCCAGTGCACACGTCAGACTGCTGTGCTATGGTCAGTTAAGATCTCAGAGCAGTACTAGACGTATGCATCATCCTTTTAAGTAAAAAGACTTTCCAGTTACTCCCCAAAAAATCCAGCCACTCACTCAGTGTTATGTCCCATAAAAATGTGAATAATCTGAACTCTTTTATTTTTAGAGAGAGTTACTGCAGCCCTGTACTCCACCCAGAGCCCGAGGTCAGCTCTCCTGTCTCTGCCCAAAGTCGGGCTCAAGACCAGACGTCCTTTTCTGTGGCAGCGCCCAGACTATTGAACAGCGCCCCCTCTGCCTTGTCAAATCCTCTCAGTCTTTTTTTTTAGTCCTATAGCGTCGGATACTATCGGCGACGACGGACTCGCAGTTGCGGACTTTCCATTACCGTAACTTGGCAAACACTGTTCTATCATGTAAAATCAAACAGTATCTCAAAGCAGAGGCATAGAGCTCTCTAAAGACTGAGCACATTATAGATCATTATAGCTCGCCTAGACTTTTTCTTCTTTTTGTAGCCATAAAAATCACGTTAAAGTAAGTATGTCAGCATGTACATTTGCCTTTTTTCACAACAACTACCTCTATTTCACATATCCATCATTATTTTTCTTTTGATGCATCAAATAACTGACTGGGAGAATCCCGGCGGCAGCTGTGCTCTGATTGGTCTTCGAGGGGCCTCTGCTTTGAGATGACATTTGAATTTACATGATAGCACAATTGGTTGCAGAGTTACGGTAACGAAAGGTCAGCATCCGTGAGTCTATCGGCGGCGATAGCATCCAACGCTATAGGGTTAACACTAGACTGAAAACCCACCTCTTCTCCCTGGCATTTAATACTAGCTAGACAGAATATCTTGGGTTTTATTGTTCTTTTCCTATGTATTGTGGTACCTGTATGTTTTTTTGTTTTTTTTACTTTTATGCAAAGCTCTTTGTCAGCTGAAGTTGTTTTAATTGTGCTATAGAAATGAAGTTAAATTGAATATAATCAAATCAACCAAACCACTTAAGATGTACAGTGATACAAACATGAGATAGGGGAGGCTAGAGCACACGCAGGTAGATGGAGACATTCTATGGGTATGTTATGAGCGTGGACTTTGTAGTGAATTAGAAAGGTCAATTCTTCTTCTTGTTCTCGTGATCCTGCTCCTACAGATCTGCTCAAACTACTTTTGGCTTGAGAAGATAATGATGCTGAGATAAAATTCTGAACAGCGGAGGAGTTTCAATGCATTTTAAAACAACTCATTGGTGGTAAAAGCCAAAGTTAAATCTATCAACCGGACAAAACACTTCTTCAGTTCTGACGTCTTCACTCCTACAACGATCTGTCAAGTTGATTTAACACTTCGGTTTTTACTATGGATCAGACTTGGACGACTGAGGGATTACATAGACAAAACTCGGGGTATCGGTATCAGATCGATAGCACGATATTTGCCATAGCATTACTTAAATAAAAAAAAAACACTCGTATCCTCCATTACTATAGCTCAAACCCACTTTAACAGAGCAGAAAATGGTTTTGGGCAGCTCCATGCGTCATTACACAGAAAATTATATTACAAAGTGCCCACGTGTTTAGCTCAAGGGATGAACGCCGAGACGGGAAGGACACCACCAACCGCCTCTCCCACAGCGAGACAGGCATAGAGTTTCATTATGTGAGTGCCAACCCCAGACCGCTGAGCCAGAGCGACAGTACAGATTCTGTCTATATCAGCCTCCAACTGTCAATACGTCTGCCTCTGACGGCTCGGTGTTAAACAAGGAGAGACAGACTGCAGGCAGCGAGCGTATCCTCCATCTCATTAAAGGTATAAACAATACTTATTTTTGTTGTGAGATTGGCCAGAACTATAAAAGATACTGGGAGTCGATCAAGAGGAACCAAATCTTTGAGAATAGCTTGACTGCTAATCACTATTTTTATGATAATGAAACACTAGTGGCTAGATTCTGAATGTAACTTATTAGACATGGTGCCAGATAAAACTTTGGGGGAAAATAAATCATTCTTTTCGTGAATATTAATTCAAAACTTCCACATAGGGTTGACAAAAGCTTCGAAATTCAGATACTAACCAATACCAAAACTAGAACTGAAAATAGATACTCATTTGAGCAAGTATCCATCCATCCCCATTTTCTTCCGCTTATCCAGGGCTGGAAGCACGTAGGCAGTAATTTCAGCAGCAGGGGGGGCCCAGACTTCCCTCTCCACACACACTTCCTCCAGCTCTTCTGGGAGGATTCTGAGGCATTTCCAGCCAGCTGAGAGACATAGCTTCTCCAGCGTGTCTTGGGTCTTCCCCGGGGCCTCCTCCCGGTGGGACGGGCCCAGAAACCTCCCTAGGGGAGGCGTCCAAGAGGCATCCTGAACAGATGCCCAGCCGATGTAGGAGCGGCTCTACTCCAATCTCCTCCTGTGTGACCAAGCGCCTCAACCTATCTAAAAGAGCACCCAGCCCGCTGCAAAGGAAACCCATTTCGACAGCTTGTATCTGCGATCTTGTCCTTTCGGTCATTACTCAAAGCTCATGACCATAGGTGAGGGCAGAAAGGTAGATTAACTCGAAAATCGAAGTTTTGCCGAAGTTTCGACTCAGCTACTTGCTTTTACCACAACAGTCAGATACAGCGACCGCCGATCACTGCAGACACGGGACCGATAACCGCCTGTCAATCCCACATTTGAGCCGGTATCGATTACTAAATCAGTCACATTCTACCGGACAGAAATGAACCTTTCCTGAAGCTTTAGAATGATCTTAAGTTGTATCAGAACAAGTATAAGGACACATAGACTAGTATACACCCATGGACCACTATGGAACCTACTGGACGACTGAGGGATTACACAGATACTAAGACCACATGAGAATATAAAAGAAAGCACTGTCATTTAATAACTGAAGAATCACATCCTATTGTCTAAAGAACAGAGTGTTGCTTTTATATCAACGGCGATCAGTATTGAGTATCAATTCTATACCTTGGTATCAAAATCATCGAGTTTGAAATTTTAGTTGTCATGACAACACTACTACATTCCACGATAGTCCCTCTTGTGTTTATTTCTGTTCGTGTTGACTACTCCATGCTCTGCAACACGATGCCAAAAACCGTGACCTTCCATCATTATCCTCTAGAGGACAGCAGAGGCACAAACAATCCCAAACTTACAACATTGGAACAGAGGGAATGAAATGGAGCGCCTGCTGTTGGCAGATGGCACATTACCAACATTAGTTTTGTAAAAGAGCGAAGCCTGTGGGCATTTCCACATATTTATGTATAACAGTCCCCGTACTCAACCACTGCGCACAGAGTCAAAGAGCCCGTACACACCGCCGCACAGGACGCTGGGTTACAGGCTTTTGGGGGAACAATGCCATTGATTTCATTCATTTCCTGGAGGCATGCTCCTAACCTCAATCATAGGTACTACTAGCCTAACATGAACTTAAACCTGGACCATGAGCTATTGCAAAACTTATTTTTAAAGGTTGTATCTGACTTTCCCCACGCTGCAGAGAGAAGAGAGCAGGTATTTTAATCTTTCGAACGTCGCTCTCACAAAACCCTTTGGCACATCGATATATCCATATGCAATCTTTTCGGAGCCATGTCACCAGCTTGAACAGCTCTTTTCAAAAACCAATCAAAGAGGAATTTGGGCGCCTACTTCTAGAGTGAGGATTGATAATAAAAATAGGTTATTATTAGCGCAAACAGTGCGCCCTGTTTATAGGTCACAAAGCCTGCTTGATCATTTTTTAGTGAAAAACACATCGTATAAAAAGTGTGGATGAGTGAGTGTGACGTCA